>BSBK01006215.1:3070000-3325000 GCA_027943335.1 Chamaecyparis obtusa
ATTTTTGGATTATTATAACTAGGGCATCTTATAGATTTTCTTCCCCTCTAGAATCATATTAAAATCTTGAAGTTGGCTAAGGTTCATAGAAATTTTACATAATTAACTTTGTCTATTAGAAATTTCTAAATTTAACAATTACCACAAATTTTTATAGGGTATGAATATTTAGAAACATGGTTATTTTGTTTAATATAAATTAACACTAGATAAAAAGAAATATTATCTTTTGGATACTTACAAATGACTTGTGTGTGTGTGTGTGTGTGTGTGTGTGTGTGTGCAATAGCAGTATTGGTTGATTTTGAGTTTTATTTCTTTAAGTGAAATAAAAAAATTTCTATTAATAAGAATTATAGATAGTTATAAAATTATTATTTTGAATATATGATCAATAATTTTCAAATCAAAACAATGAGAAAATCCTATGTCTTGAGGCTTTGCTTATCTCATAAGTTTAGAAAGATAATCTTTTAAGTCATCTCTTAAAAATTTGAAAGTTATTGAAAGATAATCTCTTAGGTATTGACTTGTGCTAATAAATTGATTCCACCTTAAAATTATAATTTTTTAACTATTTTAATTTTGTAACTAATGTCCACACATTGGTTACTATATAGTTTAAATAATATTCATTACATGAATATGGTAAATAATCTATTTAGTACACTCACTTGTTATATTATAATGGAAAATTATTTGTCATTCATTTCTCAATGCCTTATAGAATAGTCATATTTATTGAATTGTTATTTTGATAGGGTTGCTAAGTTCACACTATTATGAAAAAAAAAAATTATTACCAGTGGTGAATCTTGTAAAGGTATTGATTTTATTTTTAATTATATAAGAAATGACTATTGCAATTATAAAAAAAAGGTCAAATAAACCTCCCTTGTATCTTTCTTATTCATCCTATAAGTTATGATTTAGGATTGGTACTTTATAAACTAGATACCTAATAAAATAAAATGATATATTATTTTATAATAGTATGATTTTAACTCTACCTTGAGTTGTGGAATTAGTATCAGGTTATGGATTAAGTATAGGACTTTATTTAGGTTCCACCTAAGTGGGTGGTAGCCGATGGAAAAACTATCTAGGGAATAGGGCTCTAGAAAGAGTTGCATACCCACTTTCTTGATTTTATAAATAGATAGTCTAGAATGGGGAGAGTTGAACTACGAAGTCTCTGAGCATGAATGTAGGCAAGGCCATTGATGATGAGCCCCCGAGGCCTAGGTCCAGTCCCTTAGGGTTTGTCTTTAAGTTTCTAATGCAATGATTTCACTTCTTCTTAATAATGATTCTCATAGCTAAGCTATCAATAAAGAGTTTATTTATGATGGAATTTATCTAATGTTTGCATCTAGATGTTTAGACATGTGTGTAGTTACAGGTGTTGGACATGGTGGTCATCATGTAAAAGAAAGTTAGCGATATTCATGTATGCAAGAATAATAATTTGTTAATTAAGCAGGACAAGTAGTACGATCTCTTTATTCTCTTGACTTCTAGTAACATTAAATAGATCAAATTAGATTATGTTCTGCTACTTTATTAAAAATATATATATATTGTGTATGACTTAATGAGTATAATGTCCTTGAGCCAAGGGTTTCTTGGTGGGGCATTACACCTATTGCAGGTGATGTTATTCATAGAACCAAGCTTTGAGGTGTGATTGATAGTGTGGGAGACATTGTAGTAGCTACCACATCCATATCTAGTGACCAGGTTGGTCAGTACCTAATGTCTCAATGACACTCTAGATCATCAGGTGGAGCACCCTCTAGCAGGATCGCACATGACATGTATAGTGCAACAAACATCCCTTCACTTTATAGCATAGAGGGACTTGCAGGAGAGATGACATGGGTCACATTAACTAGTTTAGCTAAGGATCTCTTGGATGCATATGCATTTATAGTAGTAGAGGATGATATCCCCATATTAGATGTTAGAGCTTATGTGGGTACTGTTAGATATGCTTAGCCACATCCTTCTCACCTAGACCATGGCCATAGTGGCAATGGTCATGAAGATCCACCTACTGACCACTCTATTGCTTCACAATGAGAGGCACGACATATAGACCCTTCAATCAGTGCGGGACACTAGTTCTCTGATGTTGGCCTTGTTGATGTTGACTTCAACATGACCACTACATGTTACCTAGATTTTCTGACACATGATGATAAGACTTCAATACCATCTCATTTGGTTTTTTCATTGCATTCATCATTAGAGAGGCATGTGCGGTCTACTCATGTTGTATCTGTAGAGTTGAGCTTGGACTAGACACAACAAAATCTTGATACCTCAGTTGATAGGATCGAGGCTAGGGAGTCTGAGTACTATCAGGTGCCACCACCTACATAGCTATAAATCAAATTATATATATTTAATGTTACAATTTAACTTATTTATTTTCAAAATTTCAATCAATTTATATATATGTACATGTATATATATGATTTTTTTTTTCTACCTCGATGATCCAGGGGCATTCTTGGGTCCTTGGTAAATCTGTATGGTGGTGTGTTACTTGGCTGGTGTTACTCGATTGCAGCCTTAACTGATGGTCTCAATTATTGAAGGAAGCTCGGTCATTGAAGGAACTCAGTAGGACTTCTTGTGCTCAGTGGAACTAGTGCTCGGTAATGCTTGTGTTGCTCAATATTGCTTGGCTTGGTTGGTTGTTTCACTGGTGCTCAGTGGTTTCTCTAGCACTCGATAGTTCTAGCTTACCAACTGGAGTTCTTGAAGATTTTCTTGGCTGACTTGGTGCATTTAATGTTGGTATCTTTTGTTGGATTCCCCCATGTGTATTTGGAGGCTGACATGTTTAATTTATTAATTGTAAGGCTATTTGACAGCTGACTTGTATTACATTTAATATTTGTTTGTAGGATTTAATTGTGTCATCCAGCTAACTTGTGGCTGATGATTAGTATTTAAGGAGTGTTTGGGTAGTTGTTTTAAGGAGATTTAGATCGTAGGTTTTGAGAGAAGATCTGGGGTAGCAGATAAATGAAGTTGTGGAAAAGATCCTACAAGATCTTGTCGATTAGATTAGTATATGATAGTTTGTAATAGCAGAGCTAGTGGTTTGCATACTTGGAGACAAGGATATTTCTTGGAGGCTTGCAAGCTCAAGTTTAGATTTGCCTTAGGGTTTCCACCAATTGCTGATAGTTTTCAGAACTGATCTAGCTGGAGTTGTGTTGGATCTTGTTGATCTTGTTGAATTACTTCTTGATTGTAATTGGCCCTAACCCTAAAGGCCTTAAAGCTGGGCATGTTAATGAAAATTTGGTTGAAATAATTGTTGTGGTGTGTTATTCCATTGTGTTGTTCTAAAGCTGCAAGATTTGGACTGTCCTTAATTGGATCCACCATTCCTTGACCTACGTCAGGTGGTATCAGAGCTAAGTTGATCTTGTGGAGTGAAAGCTGACCTAGCAAGGCTGATCTTGTGAAGTTGATATTGTGGATGAAGAGATTGTATGATCTGAGTTACAGATCTGAAGCACTGAACTTATGGAATCTTGCCCTAGTTTTTTGTACAAGGTGGAAGGCTGATCTGACTTGCATACAACTTGGATATTGTCACAAGATGGTTAGTGTAGGGTTTTTTGCTTAGGGTTTCTCATATCTTTAAGGATGCCCCTCAGAATATTGGACCCTAGAGTGATTGCAGATCAGAGATGGAGTTGATGACGAATGACATGGTCACCGAGATCATGAGAGTTATTATTGGTGTACCTCAGAATGTTGGTACTAAAGATGGTTATGAGGAAGCTGCTAAAGACTGTGAAGCTATTGGATCTAGTGGTGATGACTAGAGGGATAGATCTAGTGAAGATAGAACTACTTGATTACATAGATCTGGAGCTCGATTAAGTAATAGTTATCGAATGGAATTTTCTACTTTCTCTGGTACTTTGAAACCTAAGAATTTGATTGACTGGATTGGTGGACTTGAAGATTTATTTGAGCTGGAAGAAATTGAAGATCCTCTTTGGGTGAGATTAGCACAGATAAAGTTCAAAGGACATGTTGCTCTTTGGTGGAAAGAATTACAAAGAGATAGAGAAGATGAAGGTGAAATGAAGATCAATCGGTGAAGGTTGATGGTGACTAAGTTGAAAGCTAAGTTTATACTTTCTGACTATGAGCTTGACTTGTTTAAGAAGTTGCAGAATCTAAAACAAAAGGATTTGTCTATTGAAGATTATACCAAGGAGTTCTATAAGCTTACTATTTAGTCTGGACACAGAGAACTTGGTAAGGAAAAGGTAGCTCAGTATGTGAATGGTTTGAGATTCGATATTCAAGATGAGCTTGGTATGCTAAAGATTGATTTTGTTGAAGATGCTTATTAGTATGCTCTGAAGGTAGAAGATAAGTTAAAGATGAAACAATATAGTAATCCTTGAGGGAAGGAAAATATTGATCATTCAGTGAAGGATAAATTGATGACTACAGAAGATGAATAGAAACATGTATAACCAAAGAAGAAGACAAGTAGAGTTATCTTTAAGGGAACTTTCTATAACTATGGTGAAGAAGGACACCATTCTTTTTAGTGTACATAGAAGAAGCTTGGTGACCAACAAACTATTGTGGTGAAGGAAAATGTTGAGAATGAACCTAAATCTGAGAACTTGCTGATTCGGTGAACATTGCTCAGTACAAAGGAGGAACCTTGTTAGAGGAGTAACTTGTTCAAGACTCATTGCAAGTCTAGAGGTAAACTTTGTGATGTTATTGTTGATAGTTGTAGTACTGATAACCTTGTTGTTGAGGACATGGTTCAAAAACTTGGTTTGAGTAGAATGAGACATCCACATCCTTATAGGATTGGTTGGTTGCAAGATGATCATGCTCTAGAAGTAAGAGAACAATGCTTTATTGATGTTCAGATTGGCCAGTATAAGGATCTTGTGTTGTGTGATATTATGGAGATGAATAGTTGTCATATATTGCTTGGTAGACCTTGGAAATATGATTATAGAGATATGTATGATTGTGTGAAGAATGTATTTACTATTGAAAAGGATGACAGGAAGTTTTCCCTAATGCCTTTTCTGGATAAAACAATTAGTAGGAGGAGTCTGAGTATTGGTAGCTGAGTTGAGTTGGTAGATACTGAGAGAATGATTGATCAGTTTGGAGAATAGACTTGTGTGTTATCAAGGAAAGACTTGAAGAGATAGAGGAAGCTAAAGTGGAAGAGTATGCAAAGTGAAAATATGGAGGACTTGTATGTAAAGAACCAGTTTGGGGTTTATGTGCTGAATCCCAGAAGATGTTCTTCTCACATATGAACATCTTTTCAAACCTAGGGTGTCTGATGCAAGGGCATTCTTGGGTCCTTGATGAATCTTCATGGTGGTGTTTTACTTGGCCAGTGTTACTCAATTGTAACCTTAACCGATGGTCTCAATTATTGAAGGAAGCTTGATCGCTAAAGGAACTCAGTGGGACTTCTTGTGCTCAATGGAACTGGTGCTCGGTAATGCCTGTCTTGCTTAGTATTTCTTGGCTTGGTTAGTTGTTTCACTGGTACTCAGTGGTTTCTCTGGCACTCGGTAGTTTTGGCTTATCGACTAGAGTTCTTGAAGATTTTCTTGGCCAACTTGGTGCATTTAATGTTGGTATCTTTTGTTGGATTCTCCTATGTGGATCTGGAGGCTGACATGTTGAATTTATTAATTATAAGGCTATTTGAGAGCTGACTTGTATTGTATTTAATATTTATTTGTAGGAGTTAATTATGTCATCCAGCCGACTTGTGGCTGATGATTAGTAATTAAGGAGTGTTTGGGTAGTTGTTTTAAGGAGATTCAAATCATATGTTTTGAGAGCAGATCAAGGGTAGAAGATAAGTGAAGTTGTGGAAAAGATCTTACAAGATCTTGTAGATCAGATTAGTATCTAATAGTTTGTAATAGTAGAGCTAGTGGTTTGCATACTTGGAGACAAGGAGATTGCTTGGAGGCTTGTGATCTCAAGTTTAGATCTTCCGTAGGGTTTCCACTAGTTGCTGATAGTTTTCAAAACTAAACTAGCTAGAGTTGTGTTGGATCTTATTGATCCTGTTGAATTACTTCTTGATTTTAATTGGCCCTAACCCAGAAGGCCTTACAATGGAGCATGTTAATGAAAATTTGGTTGAAATAATTTTTGTGTTGTGTTATTCCATTGTGTTGTTCCGAAGCTGCAAGTTTTGGACTTTCCTTAATTGGATCCACCATTCCTTGACCTCGGTCACTTGATATGCCTCTTTTTACTCTTTTTTTTAGCACTGGTTTTGTACATCATCAGGACTCACTCAATGATGACATCAATAGTAGATAGGTGAGTTTTTAATTTATTGATGTGTGTACATGTACTATGTGTTTACACACTTTATAACATGTTTTCTTAAACAATATTTTATCAAACTTAAGATGTGTACAATGTTTATATATTAATTTATATATCTCTTTCTCTATAGGGATCTACACATCCTTCACATCATGATAGTCACTCTGGGTCTGACCTCTTAGTGTGGAGTCATTGTGATGAGTCCTAGCACTTTCATATTTTATATAGACATATTACATATTACATATTACATATTACATATAAATTCACATGTGTTTGACGAACTATATTTCATTTCTAGACTCTACAGTCAATTGATGTGTTTGATGTTATATTTCATTTCTAGACCCTTTTGATAGAATGTTTGACACATGATTGGTCCATATGTTTCATGTTTACAATACTTGATCTATGATTGATGTTTCCTGCATATTATATATACTTTCACTCTATACATTTGCATGTGTGATGAACTTGTACATACTTTCAATATATGTGTTTTTATTTTATACATGTACACATGTTTGAAGCAATAGTTTGAAATTGCAATTGAAGCAAGCCAAAGGGGAAGATTGTTGGAGATTTGCTAGCAAGCCAATGCTGACTATATGTTTGTCATTGATGACAACATATGGTAAGTAGCATGTGTAGAAGACTTATGTAGTAATATTCTAGTATATACATCATGGACATGTTATCTACATGATATCATGGACGTACAGGTTAACTATTAATACAGACAGTTATATAGCAGCTCGTGTCACCAATGTTCCTGATAGAGTTACAGGCAGTGTTTGGTGGATGATTGTCTGCACAGTTATCATGGAGCCTTGCACATTTGGATATATGATGGAGACATGTTAGTGATGTTACATTCATGGATGCAAAGTCTGATGATTAGTAGAAGTGAATTTATGTAGTCGCTATTCAGCAGTAGCAGTTTCCTGTATTTATTCAGAAGAGCTAACAGATATTATATTGGTTCTGGAGTTGCACCTATCATTTTGGTATGAGCACTTGGATTAGTTCTTGGAGAAGATTTATTAATGTTTGGCTAAGAGATCATGATATAATTCAGCTTATAGAGAAAGTTTCAGTTACTTTGGTAGAGCCAATAGTGTGTAGTGTGCGTCTACATTTGTTAATATTGGATAGGTCCTAGAATGTATTGCATGCTTAGTAGAGCCAACAGATAATAGATTGTTACTGTAATTAATCTGTACTACTTAGATAAATAATACATTATCTTATCATTGTGCCACATAATGAAGTACTCATTGAAGTATCAAGATAACTCAACCTTTCCTTAGGTGCTATTGTTACCAACCTTGCCTATCCCCTTCACAACAATCAAATAGATATAGTACTTTCTTAGATACCAACAATCTTAATAGTTAAGGTTTGACATCAATGACAATACAAAAATTTCTTCAATTATAGTTTCCAACAATCTTCCTCTTTGGAATTGATGGCAACACCATATGAATAACACATGAATCACCAACCAATCCAAAACTTATATGTCCATTAGAAATATTTATAATATCCTTAGCTTCATTTTGATATAGAATCAATTAGCCATGCTTGTATGATTGTCCACTAAATCTCTCTCTCTTACTTGATCTTCCATGAAATCTCACCATGTGTATTCATCTGTGATCATCTCCCTCTTTGACAAAAATGCCAAAGCAGCAACCAAAACATACATCCTACAAATGTAGATATCATTTTTTAGTTCAGTAATAGTATTTCTCCCTTTTTCATCTTTTCTTATGACTGATTCTTGGCTTTGCTATAATTTTCACAACTCTAGGTTATTCCTAAAGTGTGACCTATCTCTGCATCAATTTTTCAGATACTCTATGTAGCAGATTTGATGCAGTGCTCCTAGCCTGACTAGGCAGCCTCAGTTAGGGAAAGAACCCCTAATTGACCTCTTAGATATTCATGATCTTCTTTAGGTAAAGCTTTAGTGAATATATCTACTAGTTGTTCCTTTGTATTCACATATTCCATTCAGACCTCTTTATCTTGTACTAGTTCCCTCAAGTAGTGATACTTGATGGTGATTTGTTTGGTCTTTATGTACATCACTGGATTCTTAGAGATGTTGATAGCACTTATGTTGTCATAGTAGATGACAACTGGTTCAGTGATCTCTTCTTTCATGCCTACCAACAATTGCTTTATCCATACCAAGTTTGAACAGTTCATTGTTGCAGCACATACTCAGCTTCAGCAGTAGATTGTGAAATGCAATTTTGTTTCTTGCTTATCTAGGAAACTAATTTTTGTCTAAGAAAGAAAGATCCACCACTATTACTCTTTCTTTCATCCATATTTCTTGCCCAATCAACATCAGTATACACTCTCAGTTTAAACTTCTCATGCATCTTGTAGTACAATCCATAGTTAGCACTCCCTTTCAAATATCTCATTATCCTTTTGATAGCCATCATGTGAGTTTCCTTAGGATTGGTAGAGAATCTTGCCACAATCCCAATAGCTAAAGAAATATTTGGTCTATTGTGTACAACATACTGCAACTTTCCAATCATGGATCTATACAAAGTCTAGTTTACTTCTGCAGCAGCATCATTTTTAGACAGCTTTTGTCTAGTAGCCATGGGAGTACTTATTGGCCTTGAGTCTTCCATACCAAAGTTTTTCAGTATCTCATGAACATATTTAGACTAGGTGATGAAAATTCCTTTCTTCATCTGATATACTTGTAAACCAACAAAAAATTTGATCTCCCCAAACATACTCATTTCAAATTCAGTTTGCATTTCATTTCAAAATTTCTTAGACAAGCCATCTTGTCCACCAAATATAATATCATCTACAAAAATCTTAGCCAACAAGATTCCTTTACCTTCTTCATCTTTCATGTATAGTGTTGGTGTTCAAAATGGACGCTTATGCTCTTAGGCTGCCAATATACCTTCAGGTTGATTTTAGGATTGGTTAGTTCCAAAATGTATAAGGATCTTACGGTAACTAGACCAACTATAGGGACAAGACTTCCCTCTTCACTTCTAGTTCTGCAAAACCAAGGCAAGTGCACCTAACCCAGTGAACTATACTTCACACACCAAAGACTAGGTCTCAACAACAGATTGATAGTAAGAAAGTACTAAATGCTAACCTCACATTCATTGACTCTCCATTACTATAGGGTAACAAAACCACACAACCAACAACTTAAAGCTTGAAAAGGTTATTGATTTCAATATTTGGGATGCAATAACTTCAACCAGTGTATGTTAACAAGAGGAATACTCATTTAGGCTAGTGCCTCATCCATTGGGCAAGAGTCCTTAGACACAAAGACACACAAATTTGAGAATACCTAAGAATTCATAGCCATAAATACATTTATCCTAATCTTTACTGCTTACAAAACATCCTTACATAGACAAGGACAAACTCATATCCCATTAGGAGCATTGTTTAATCCAATCCTAGATCAAAACTCAAGAATGAGGATACATACATAAAAACAATATGTAATGAGCTAGAAAACTCAAAGCTTACTTGACTTGACACAAAGGAGAGATAAGAATCAGATATTTGTATTAAGTATGATGAATTCCTTCTGTGTATACAATGAATCACAAGACACCTTGCTTGCAAATTACAGCTTAGACCTACAACTTTCTTCTTTCATTAACAAACATTGAGTCAAAAACTATTACAAAACCTTGGGACTAGAAACTAGGGACTGTTTCTGAAATTTGAAACTGGAACCCCTACAAAATCAAAAATTCAACACTATATACCCGTGGTTACCTTGGAATCCTACAGAAGTTAGGATGCAACAAGCTATGGATAACCAGGGTAAGGGTTACGGTTTCCACCCACCAAAAAATTCAAACAGATCAGAAATTAATACAATAGAGGGAAAACCAAGCAACCCTAAGCAATCAGATCCTAAAAATAGTCTTCATTTATGGTAATTCTTCTAGAACTGTACTAAAGATCATGAAATTTTATGCAAATCCATCTGATTTGACCCCCTACATCATGTCTCAAACACCTTTATTCATTCCCCCCATGGCATAAAACTCCCTGCAGTCAATCATCATACTCACTGGACCACACTACAACAATCGGCACCACCAAACAAATCAAATCCGGCCGCTAAAACATTAAAAATCAATCCTTTCTGTCGCTGAGAAACCCTCAAAAATTTTAATTTGAACTGCAACGGGTACTTTATGGCACCTACAATATATCAATGGTCACAGTTTGAATTTGGATCAACTTTATAACCTGACCGTCAGATTCTCATGTTTTGCAGGCTTTATGACTTTAACTCATCCAGACACCTTGGGTTAACTCTTAGCGAACAGGTGACAAAGAAAATCCTATTCACGAAATAAAAACTTAACCCACCCTTTAACTCCATGAACTAGTGACCAAAGGAATTTAACTCATCCCAGCTACATCTGGCGAACTGGCGACCAAAGAGTTTCACCGGTTTGCAAAACACTTTTTACCTCCACCAATTTATTTAGTGACAATGTGAACGCTTGTTCACAAAATCACCAAACATTTAGAGTACTTCCACCTTTCCATGTGAATAAGTGAAACCTTTGAACATTTGTCAGGCCACCAAAAAAGATTGAGAAACTTTACTAGGCCCGCATTAAGAAAATCAACGGTTGTCTCATCATCGCATAGACCTCCAAGATTCCTCTAGATCATAAGACAACCGTCGGATGAAGAATCTTTTCCTACTCTAAAAAACTTATGACACCGAATGAAATCAATGGCTCTCTTAAGTTTTCATGTGTCAGAAAAAACCCATTAGACTATACGCCGACCATTGATGCTCTGCAAGTGTCGGAACCCACTGAACCTCGAAAAACCTGGCCCCACTGACAACATGCCTAGTCACACAATGTGGACCAATTAGATAATGAAAACTAAGCACACCTAGCATGTGGACCCATTGCACTTTATCCCCTCTAAAAAAGGTAGAATCAATGGTTGTCACATGATCTTAAACCTCTGACACATCCCATAAGATCATACACCCATCGTTGATTTTTTGACAATGTCAGGACCCTCTGACAAACTTGGAAACTAGGTCCCACTAACAACTACCACCATATTATATCATGGAGCAATCAGAGACCACCATTTTTACCTACATGTCACCTTGGACCCACATTCATTAGCCTTTAACACATGGAAGATTGGATGGCCAGTGTATAATCTCAAGGGCTCCAAAGATTCCTTGAGATCATGTGCCCACCGTAGATTTCAAATCTTCACACTGAGATACTAGGCCCACCTGACAAAATGTCCAACTAATCATTGACATGACCAATGAGAAACTAGCATGATAGCATGACATGGCAATGGACCCACATTGACCCTTCTTTAGGGAATGCATCGGATGGCCATCGTTAAAGTGTTATGTTAAAACCCACACATCTTCCCTCAGCAGTATAGCGATGATCGTTGATTCTGCTCACTCGTTAGCAAGTCAATAGGGAAGGAAGACAGGGCCCGTTGGGACAGATGGCACACGGTCATGAATTCACATGTCAAAGACCTTTGACACAAAATAGTCTTGCGAACAAGGGATAGCCACAAGTTTAAAGGCCTGAAGACTTAGGAAAAATTTTGGCGGGGGAACTAGGACTTAGGAAATATTAAAGGGACCCCACTCGACATGGAAAAACCTAACTGCGAACAACATAAAAGTGGTCTTTTAATTAACACATGCGGTAAAAGGTTTTAAGTGGCCTAGATAAAGTAACACAAAATTAGAACAAGGCCAGGGCATTTTTAGGGCTTTTTCACTACAACGGCTAGATTTTCAAAATTTTCACCTAGGGTTTGAGCAAGAGACCTAAAAACAACTGCAAAAACTGGCAGAAAAAAGCTAGAGCCATGAAAAAAATCACAGGTGCTAACATATAGATTGCTTGTGTCATTTTTCCTTGAGAATCCAATATGTATCAGGTAGTTGTGCAGTCTCTCATACCATGCTTTGGCAACTTGCTTTAGTCCATACAGTGCTTTATTTAGTTTGTTTCTGAACACCCACTTTGTTCCAATGACATTTTTATTTTCTAGTCTCAGCACCAGAGTCCAAGTATCATTCTTCTCTATCTAGTCTATCTCCTCATCCATTTCTTGTATCCAGTCTTCATTTTCTAATGCCTCCCTTGTTGTCTTAGGATCAAATTCACATGGTAAACATGTCAGATCTCTTATCTTGCTTATGGTTAGAACTCTAGTATCTTTGTCTCCAATGATATATTCAGGCTTGTGATGTATCCTTACATATTGTGCCAAAATAGGTCCTTCTCTCCTTTCATCTTGCTCTTCAGGTTCACCAACAAGATTGTCAGATTCAACTTTTGAATGCTCAGCAACCTCTTCCTGATACTTGACAACTTCCTCTTGTTGCTCGACATGTTCTTCTTCTCTCTTGGTATTGTTTTCCTGATGCTCGGCATTTATTATCTAAGACTTTGCATCAGGTGCAAGTTTTGCACTTGCCTCTCCTTTCAATATATACACAAAAGATCTATAATCTTCTGGTTCTCTTTTGTTGTTAGCTTCATTTTTCTCTGCATACTCATCAACTTTGATATTAACACTTTCCACAATTTTGTTAGTGTTAGAGTTCAAACACTTATAAGCTTTACTTTTTGTGGAATAGCCTAGGAATATGCCCTCATCACTTTTAGCATCAAAATTTCCATTCCTATTGTCCTTTAGTATGTAGCATTTGCTTCCAAAAATTCTAAAGTACTTTCCATTAGGTGCATACCCATGCCATAGCTCATAAGGTGTCAGATTTGTACCTTTTTTTATCTGTACTCAGTTAAGAGTATAAATAACTGTACTTACAACTTCTCTCCAGTACTTTTGTGCAACTTTCTTTTCAATCATTAATGTCCTTGCACAATTCATGATAGATATGTTCCTTCTCTCTGCTATACCATTCTATGGAGGAGTTCTTGGTGCAGACATCTGTCTTTTGATCCCTCTATCATTGCAAAATAGATTGAATTCATTGGATATAAGTTCTCCACCTCGGTCAGATCTTTAACACTTTAGGTTCCTACTTGTCTCCTTTTCAACCTTAGCCAAATACCACTTAAATTTTGAAAAGCATCAAATTTTTCTTTTAAGAACATTACAGTCAACATTCTAGTATAATCATCAACAAATAGGATAAAATATCTAGCACCACAATAGCTTTGTACACCCATAGGTCCACAAAGGTCAGTATGAACCAAATCTAAAGCATTCTCAGTGGTAAAATTCTTTCTCTTAAAAGTAGACTTTGTCATCTTACCCAACTAACATTCTTTGCACATTACAGTCTCACATTTCTTCAATCTAGGCAGACCTCTCACTTTCTTCTTCTTACTAATTTCTACTAGATTATCAAAGTTAACATGACATGGTCACTTATGCCATAACCAAATATCATCAAGTTTTGCAATCATACATGTTTCTTCAGATAGGTCTAGATGGAACAAATTATCTCTCTGTTCTCCACTTCCAATTAGTTCAACAGTGGCATCAAATATTTTGGCCTTCCTATGATAAAATTCCACTCGGTAGCCAGTGCTATTAAGTTGTGCAACCCTCAACAGATTATAGTTAAGACCCTCAACCCAATAAGCATTCTCACAAGTGATCTTATCAGTCAGCTTAATCAATCCTTTACCTCTAACAGGACATGGTGCATCATTACCAAATTTCACACTTCTACCTTTATAATGATCTAAGGTATCAAACTTACTCTTGTCACCAGTCATGTGATGTGAAAAACCACTGTCAATAATCTATTTATCATTTTTGTTCACATAAGATATCAATGCAATTTTCTCATCCTCATCAGACTCATCTTTCATTGCAACATAGAAAACTTCTATTCAAAATCATCACTATCAGTGTCAGTCTCTTCTTCAACAATATAGCAAGATTTCTTACCTTTTCCTTTGTAGTCCTTGTACCTTTGGTAACCTCTATCTTTTCTTTTGTCTTTATGCTTATTTTCTCTTTCTTCATCCTTATCATCCATGTCAAGACATCTAGTAGCTATATGACCAACTTTATTACATGAAAAACATATAATAGGGAGTTTACCTTTGTACTTTCCTTTTCCCCTTTTCAGTCTTCTAGCCATAAGAGCTTCTAGATCCTCAAGCTCTTCATCAAATGTGTCACTTTCACTTTCACTTTCACTCTCACTTATGCATCTTTCTTTTTCCTTCTTTGACTTACTCAAAACCATTTGTGACTTAAAAGTAGATTCAACATTAGCAATAGTGAAGTTATCATAGTTGGAAAGTTCAAAAGCAGTAAGCTTACCAACCAAACTTTCCAAAGTAAGAGCATTGTTAGGGTTACATCTAGATTCCTAAATTGCAAAAATTTTGATGGCATAAATAGGATGCAGAGTTCTTAATACTTTTCCAATTACAGTTTCATCATCAATAGTTCCATTTTCTCCTCTAATAGAATTTACAACTTCTTTTATTCTACCACAATATTGTGCAATATTCTCACCTTCTTGCATTCTCATTTCATCAGATTTACCTCTTAGGCTCTCATCTTTTGCTCTTAGTACATTTATGTCACTACCATAGATGTTTGCAAGAGTGTCCCACATTTGCTTTGCATTAGTGCAGTCTTTGATGTCTTCAAATTTTGGATAACTTAAGGGCAGATGCAATCTCCAACATTGATTGGTTGTGCTCTTGTTTAACTCTCATCTCTTTGGTAGTCAGAGGTGCAACAAGTGTAACATAATCATGCTCAACATAATACTTTATAGAATCACCAATACTGGCTAGATGTAGCTTCATCAAACTTTTCCATGCAGGGAAGTTCTCCTTATTTAGCTTCGGTACCTCCTTATTATACATCCCAATCATTTGCTTTAAGTACCTTTAAACTTTTTCTATGTAAGCACCAATAGCTCTGATACCAATTGTTAATATGATTTAGAACAATAGAGGGGGGGTGAATCAGTTGTTCTCAGGTCCAGATGTATAAAAAAACTTTAAAACTCTTCAACAAATCAAATCCAACAACCAATAGCTACTCGATCATTACTGATTGCATAACAAAAACATATAACAATTCACTCCACTATCCAATAGTATCTAACTTGTAAAACATATAAATGTTCAAACGAAAACATTCAAACAAGTATTAACACTGAGATTTATAGTGGAAACCCAATTTGGGAAAAACCACTTTGTAACATGTTACTATTATTTTCACTCTTCTGAAGTGAGCTCTGTGAAAAGCTAACCCTATCAAAGGTTACAAACACACTATCAAGTGTGACCTGGTTAAAGGATTTAAACCACTCTGTTAAAAGTGCACCTTGTTATAGGACTTACATACATCCCATTAGAATGCAACCTTGTTCAAAGGATTTATACAAATGACTGGTAGGTCAACCTCTGTTAAAAGGATTTTGACTGATACAACGGTTAGAAAGTAATAGTAGTATTGATCTGAAAAACATACAACTCACTTTGCAAATATCATATCCAATTCAGTACACATATGTTGGCTTATTGACTGTGAACCTTTACCATCTCCATCACTGATCTACTCAAAAATCTCTTCAAGAAATCACACCACTTCTCCTTCAGCCTTTTCTGCTTAGACAGTCAATAACATCAACAACACTTCCAGCATCCTCTCCTATTCAACCTCATGCTTAGGTTTCCTTAATACTTCCTCAATAAGGTCAATACATCTTTTTCTGCTTAATCTCCTTCGTAGATCTTAGGGTTAGGTCAAATTCATCGAATCCTTCCTACTTTATGTTCTTCATCTATCCTTCTAGAAATATCTCAAATCTCTTAATAGATTTACAATAAAACATTTTATAGTGCATTAAATGCTTTCATACAATCAATAAATAAAGTCAACACATTTTACATAATCCAAGAATTCAACTATGTCAGTTGGAAATCTGAATTATTCCTCAAATGTAAATTACTAATGCTTGGTCAATACAGTTTTCAACTCCTCAGTCTTCATTAGAAAGCTTGGTCACCTCAAAAATTGTTTCCTCAGCTAATACTATCTGCCTCAGCAATTAATTGATGTTTGATCAACACTAAATTTACTCAGCATAAACTATCTCAGTCGATACTAACATCACTCTGCTTAAACCAAATTTCTTCACTTTTTCTCGATTAAGCCTACCAGTTTAGTCTTCATTCTTACTTAGATAAACAATACATTATCTTATCCTTGTGCCACATAATTAAGTACTCATTGAAGTATCAAGATAACTCAATCTTTCCTTATGTGCTATTGTTACCAACCTTGCCTATCCCCTTCACAACAATCAAATAGATATAGTACTTTCTTAGATAGCAACAGTCTTATGAGTTAAGGTTTGACATCAATGACAATACAACAATTGCTTCATGAGTTCGTGTGATTTTTATACAAGTAAATTCAATCTATGTGTTTGTAAGTTTATAAATGTAAATTCAATAATTTCAATAGATTACATGTGTTTGATTTAAATACATGTGTACATGTTGGATTATATATGAATTTTATGTTTTAAATACATGTACATGTGTTTGATTCAACACATGAATGATGTTTTATTACATGTTTATGAAAGTTATGAATGATGTAAATTTGATACATGTGAGCTATGTAATTGAGACATATGTTTGATTTAATCTTACTTATATTTAAATGTACATTCGATAATAGTTACA
Organism: Chamaecyparis obtusa; assembly: GCA_027943335.1. Taxonomy (NCBI): domain Eukaryota; kingdom Viridiplantae; phylum Streptophyta; class Pinopsida; order Cupressales; family Cupressaceae; genus Chamaecyparis; species Chamaecyparis obtusa. The sequence continues at coordinate 3,087,124 of BSBK01006215.1, forward strand.
GATACTTTTAATTTAATGATGTTGTACTTGAAGTAGATTTTATATTTAAAACATGTGTCCTAATGTAACATGCAAATTCAATGTACACATATTCATATTCCAAATTTAAAGTACTTCTATCCACATGACCTAGAATTAATCAACTTAGAGATTTGATTTAATAAATTAAATTGCAACATGCATTCAATACACATTCATATTCAGGTAGATAATTAATAAATCATATCCAAGTAAGATATTTTTTAGATATATTATAAATTTTTTAAAATTGCTCCATTCACTATGGGCACCATTAGGAAAAAATGGAGCTAAGAAAACCTCTAGTCTTGCCCGTGAAAATTTTTTTATAAATCATATTTCATGGGTGATTTAGTCCACATCAAGTGGTTCATCTCTCTCTCGAATAACATTTAATTTTCTCTCATGGTCATCAGTATCAAGTCTCCACTTACGAATACCATGTCATGTCACTAGATGAAGAGATAGGACAGCGACAATTACAAGATGGCTATACTAATAAACCTTATTGTTAGGTTGATAATCAACAAAATTAATCCCATGTTTAAGTATTTTAATTTTCTTCAAATATGTTCTTTGCACAACAAGTAAACTTGCACAGACAAGTTCAACAATGTTATGTGTGTGTGTGTGTGTGTGTGTGAAATTAACCATATAAACAAACATATAAGAAAATTGGAAGTTGGACCTCACTCAATTTTAATACCTGTGAAACTTAAATACAGTACTAACATATGGGAAACATAATTTCATCGCTTGTTTCATTTTGTGTTAGCTTCATCCTCTCCTTGTAGAAATGTAATAAATAGTAACTAACACCTTCCACATTTCCAGGCTCTACTACTAGTGCAAAAATATGTCCTACATTTAAAGTGACCTTTTAATTTGAGGTTTGTAAATATAAATTAAATAGACTTTATTTATGAATTGAGTTTATGAATCCTTCTCCATCATCTGAAGGTTGTGTTTGTGGATCTTGTGATGGCCCTTCTCCAACTTTTGAAGGTTGGGCTTATTGATCTTGTGATGACCCTTCTCCAACTTCAGAAGGTTGTGCTTCTTGAGCATTTCCTACATACAAAGTAAAAATTATTAAATAAAAACTTTCGAATGAAGTTAGGTCTAATTAAGTCATTTTAGGTAAATAATTAGGTCCTATTAGGTCCTAATATGTTCTAATAGGTTCTACTAGGTCCTAATTAGGCATCAAAGTGTAACTAATTAGTTCTAATAGATCCTAATAGTCCCTAATAGGTTCTAATAGGTTCTAATAGGTCCTAATAGGTTCTAATGGGTTTAACTAGGTTTAATTAGGCATCAAAGTGTAACTAAAAGGTCCTAATAGGTCTAATTAAGTCTAATTAGGTCCTAATAGGTATAAATAGGTCCTAATAGGTATAAAGAGGTCCTAATGGGTCTAATTGGGTCCTAATTGGTCCTAATATGTCCTAATAGGTCTAATTGGGTCCTAATAGGTCATATTAGGTCTTAATCAGTTCATATTATGTCTAATTGGTCTAACTAGGTTCATATTAAGTCAAAATAGGTCCTAATAGGTTCATATTAAGTCTAAATAGGACCTAATAGGTCTACTTGGGTCTAATTAGGTCTAATTGGGTCCTAATGGGTCTAATTGGGTCACAATTGGTCCTAATTGGTCCTAATAAGTCTAATTGGGTCCTAATTGGTCTAAAATTATGTCTAATTAGGTCCTAATTGGTCTAATTAAGTCTAATTAGGTCCTAATTGATCTAATTAAGTCTAATTAGGTCCTAGTAGGTATAAATAGGTCCTAATAGGTATAAAGAGGTCCTAATGGGTCGAATTGGGTCCTAATAGGTCATATTAGGTCCTAATAGGTTCATATTATGTCTAATTGGTCTAACTAGGTTCATATTAAGTCCTAATAGGTTCTTATTAAGTCTAAATAGGTCCTAATAGGTCCTAATGGGTCTAATTCAGTCCTCGTTGGTCCTCATTGGTCCTAATAGGTCTAATTAGGTCCTAATTGGTCTAATTAAATCTAATTAGGTCCTAATTGATCTAATTAAGTCTAATTAGATCCTAATAGGTATAAATAGGTCCTAATAGGTATAAAGAGTTCTGAATGGGTCTAATTGGGTCCTAATAGGTATAAAGAGGTCCTAATTGGGTCTAATTAAGTCTAATTAGGTCTAATTGGTCCTAATAGGTCCTAATAGGTCAACTAATTGGTCCTAATTGGTCTAATAGGTCCTAATGGGTCCTAGTTAGGTCTAGTTAGGTCTAATAGGTCCTAATTGGTCTAATATGACCTAATAGGTCTAGATTTAGGTCTAATTGGTCTAGTTAGACCTCTAATTGCTCCTATTGGGTCTAATTGGTCCTAATAGACCTCCTAGTTAGGTCTAGTTAGGTCTAATTGGTCCTAATTGGTCCTAATAGGTCCTAATAGGTCTAGTTAGGTCTAATTAGTGGACCTAATAGGTCGAATTGGTCATATAGGTCCTAGTTAGGTCTAGTTAGGTCTAATTGGTCCTAATAGGTCCTAATAGGTCTAGTTAGGTATAATTGGTCTCTACTTAGACCTCTAATTGGTCATAATTGGTCTAATTGGTCATAATAGGTCCTAGTTGGTCCTAATTGGTCCTAATAGGTCTTAGTTGGTCCTAATTGGTCCTAATAGGTCCTAATTGGTCCTAATTGACCTTAATTGGTCCTAATTAGCCCTAATAGGTGGACTAATTGGTCCTAATAGGTCCTAACAGGTCTAGCTAGGTTTAGTTAGGTCTATTTGGTCCTAATAGGTCCTAATACATCTAATTGGTCAGCCTAATAGGTACTAATAGATCTAATTGGTCTTAATAGGTGCTAGTTAGGTTTAGTTAGGTCTACTTGGTCCTAATAGGTACTAATAGATCTAGTTAGGTCTAGTTAGACCTCTAATTGGTCCTAATAGGTCCTAATTGGTAATAATTAGTCTTGTTAGGTCTAATTAGGTCCAATTAGGTATTGAAATATCATGTTTACATGATTCATTAAGACAATTCCTAACCATCAACTTAAAATATCTAGAGAGACATAGACATACCTTTTTTCCTACGATAATATCTTTCTTGTGCTTTTCACATATTCTTTGTTCAGCCTCTTCTGAATAATGTCATGTACTCTTTTTTAGCCTTCTCTTTTTATTTCCCATCACAAATTGTAAAATTGTTCCACCAAAATTTCTTCCTTCTCCTAAATGTGAATTATTTTATAACTTTCAAATTATGAGATGAGAAAAACATACATTTATTTATATGTAATCATTATTAAATCGAAAAGACACCAAATAGGCCTACCTAGGTTTCTATCAAAATTCAACTTTGACTTTCTATCTAAAGTAAGTTATTGATGGATAAAATTGGCATCGAATCTTAAAGTACTATTTATCGAAAGTACCTAGTTTAGGCCATGTTTGCAAACTATGAAGAAATTCTGAGAATTTCATGGCTTCGGGGATCAAGTGAAGGGATCAAATAAAACAATAAGAAGACATCCTTTTTCATATCACAAGTACTCGGAATAAGCTTTATAATAATTATATATTTGACTATTTTTGAATTTATTATGTATATGGTTTTTGACGTTAATCGAATGTAGGTTTTTTATCAAATATAAACCTCTGAGTTTGACGTTCAATGAAAAATAGTAAGAAAGGGGGAAAATTTTTGAAAAAAAACAGTGCCCTCCATCTTTGAGTCTACTTTCTATCAAAAAAATATTTGTAATTCAATAAATACACAACAACTTATAAGCTATGTAGTTAAGGTATGTCAAAATTATGGTTTAGTCAACTTCAAATGTTAATAAAATATGCAATAATCATGATAATTTAGTCAAACCAATTGCATGCCCTCTGTATGGATGTTACAAAACTAAATTTAAAAGAATCACATTCATATCTATTTTACAAAAAAAATTATGCTCTATGAAAATAATGTTACTCTTTGAAAATGATGTTTTTAGCACCATACAAGTTTTTGTGGGAGAAAGAAAAAACTATTCAAATAAACTCATATATATATATATATAGAATCTAGAAATAAAATCCTAAAAGACTCTAATTTACTTCTTCCTCTGATTTCAAACGGTTCACCAGCAATATGCATCTGAATCTAAATGTTGTTTTTAAAATGCAAAGTTCAATGTCCGTTCAGGAAAAAAAGTGTAACCCACTATTGTGGGTTCACCCCATTCCAAGACTAAGAAAATTTCTATTACGTATCATTTTCTAAGAGAGAAAGTATAGGAGAATAAGGTGAAGTTGAAATATGTACCAACAAAGGATAAGATAGTAGATATTTTCACAAAGCCACTACCTAAGGATACTTTTAAGTACCTTAGAGGTAAGCTAGGGGTTGTACCCCTACCTGAATAGAACTAAGATGTTGTTGATGCATCAATCCAATGGATTTATTTCCACATCTTTCACTTTGGATTTAATTTTAAGGGACTACTCCTTAGGGGGCACAATTAGAAAGAGATGAAGATAGTTGCAGCAAATGAAAATGTTGGGCATATTGTGCCTTTGACATTTTTGTGAAAGGTGGAGAAGAAACAATAATCAATAATTGGGAGAATAATCAGTAAGAGGGATAATAATTAGAAACAAGGATAAGAATTGGAACAAAGAACTACAAATATGAATCAGCTAAGAGGGAGTATTCATTTTCTTTCTATTGTTGGTAATTTGATAAATTCCAAAGGGGGGCAATTGTTGGAATAATTGATGTCGAGATAAGTTAAGAATGTTATGGTATGAGTTTGATGTAGATCTAACAATAGGTTGATCAGTTATGATGTTGTCATTGATGTCAACTTATTATTTTTTGGTTTACAATGTGATTGTTATGTTAATATATGTTCACAAGGTTGGATCTAGAGATGTGGTAAGAGTTGGAGTGTGTGATCATAATGAAAGACTAAATGATGTCTCTAGGTGCTATATCTATGACCACATAGGTTTATCTTATGTAAATTGTAACTTATGATTGATTAAAGGTTGATAGGTCAATAGGAAGAATGAGATGTAGCCAAGGAGCAATAAGTTGACGATTGTGTCAAATAGGTTTGGATTTAGGTGTTGTGATTTATGATATGTTATATTGACTATGTTATGAGATTTTTTTTGTGACCACATCATGATTGATGAATGGAATATAGAGTCTAAATGGATAGAAGATCACTCAGTGAAAAGAAAATGAAGTTCTTAGAATAATGAGTCATATCCTCAACTCATAATGTTTTATCATATTGTGATAAGTAATTGTGTTCTCTAGGGATTGTAGTGATGTGGTAGATGGACGTGGAATGATGAGTTGGCATTTTTATGATCATTATGATCAAATTTCTTAAAGTTGTGCAAGAACATTAGAGTGTGATGTGGTTTAACTTTTATTTTTCAAATTGATTATGTGATGGATCTAGAGGCTGACATGAACTTGAAATTGTAAATTATAATTAGTAACATGTTTTAGGGTTCAAGGATTGAGTGGGAATGAATTATAATGATGAAATTCAAATGTATTAGGTCATGGATGACCTAGTTAGTGAAAACATATTTATATCTTTTTGATGTATTATATGAAAGTGTGGAAGAGAAATATTGTGAATGTAGTTGTGTGATTGAAGGGTTTGGTTATTATGCATGTGAAGTAGAGATTGAGCTTGAAGTAGATTTATACTAGTAGAGGAGGAGTGATACTTTCTAAGATCAGTTTCACTTGTTGATTCATAATAGTTTCATCAAGATAAATCTCTTAACTAGGTAGACTATAATATGTCTAATTTGTAACTCCTTTAACAAGGTGACTCTTTAACTAGGGCTTGAAATCCCTTAACAAGGTTACTCCTAATAGGGTAAAGATCCTAACAAGGATAGAGGTAAATACCTTAACCAAGTATCTCCTAACAAGTTCTTTCTCTTAACTGGGCATTTGTAATCTTTTAATAGGGCTAAGATCCTAACTGTGTGTAATTCAGAAGAATGTAGATTTATTTATGGGTGTCATCCCCACACATGGTTTTTTCTAGTTGGGTTTCCATGAGAAAAATGTTGATATTTTTGTGTTTCATGGTGGTATATGGTTACCATTAATAGCTTTTTAATTCATGCAATGTGTTAGAAATAGGAAATAATGAGAGGGGGGGTGAATCAGTATTTCACAAACTTTTACTTTTGCCCAATTATGGATATATGAAATTAACTTTTAGCTTGCAAAAAAAACTAAACTGAATAATAAGCATAACAATAAAAGAACTCATAACACCATGTTTTTTCTCGAGGAAACCCTATCCAAGGGAAAACCCCGGTGGGTATGATACCCACAACTGATCCACTAATCAAAAGTATCTAGTTAAGGATATTGACCCTGTTAGGAGTCTCTTACATTTGTATAGTGTCTTTGTCCTGGTTAAAAGACTTTAGGCCTTGTTAGAAGCCTCAACCCTATTATGAGTTTTTATTACAAAATATATATGTATGAAAGATGAGCTCACTGCCCAAACATGCAATATACAATGATAACTTCAAATACAAAAGGTAGAATACAAAGACCTTTTACTATTGTCAAATATCTTTAATATCTAATCTAGATTTGTGGGCTATTCGCACTGATATACAATAATTTCTTCTTTTATTTCTTAAAACTTACAATTTTGCATCACATATCATCATATGTCAACAACATATCTTTGCATTACATGTTTCTTACTTATATACAAGTTATTACAAAATAACTTTCCTATCAACTTACAATACATTATACATCTCTCAAAAAATAAAGTCATTTCATGTTGACCTAGGGTTAACATCTAGGATGTCATCTCTAATTAGTTAATTCATTAGTTTGATAAACAAAATAATCCCTTAACTCAATATAATCAAATTTTGATCATTGCTCTGTTCTAGTCAGCTTAACATTGTCTCTGTAAAACATCGATATCTCTTTTCGTACATGTTGTACAAAATTTTTCACTTAGATGTAGCTTCAATATACCTAGAATGATCTATGTTCAACTGTGCATGCATTGAATTTGCTTTTGTGAATGTCTCAAATCAAAATGGTTCATGTGAAAATTGGTAAACACTGTTTATACTTAGACAATTTTCATGTGTGCTTATACAGAACTTCCTCCTTAGATCATGTTGTCTCTATACTGAATATATGTTTCCATAATGACAACATTGTGATATCCTTCTTAGCTAAATGGTCAACAATCTCCCCCTTTGTCATTGGTGGCAACGTATGGGAAAATTGGCTAAGTCCCAAAACTTATCACAAGATTTCAAAAAGGTGTAGATACAGCCATTATATTATGTTCAAAATATCTATGGATCATACATGTCATACATATCTACTTATTTCTCCACAAGAATACTCCCCCTTAGACTATACTTCATACTATTCAACATATATATATCTTATACATATATATAATTTTCTCATAATATACTACTCCCCCTTTGACAAAAATGACAAAGGTGTCAATTTTGTGTGTGTGTGTGTGTGTGTATAGACATATATACATATATATGTATATATATATATGTATGTATGTATGTATGTATGTATGTATGTCAAAATTTTGATTTACCTCCTTTTCTTCAATACTGCAAGGCTAGAAGGCTTGATACATAATCTACAAAGTTCAGCTTCAAATTATCAATCTCTTTGTCCCATGTCTTCTTCATTGAATCAGAAACATTGAGTAATGCACATAGCCCATAGGATGCTATTTCAACTGCTTTAAGGCTTGAATAAGAAAATTTACCATATGATTTCTTTGATGAAAGACATTCTTCCAATTGATTCTCTACACTACTTATCTTCATGGTTAAGTTCTCTATAAGTAGCGCGAATCTCTTTAACTTTATTTCCTTCTCACTCTCAAGAAGTCTTATCTCATCATAGATTCTTCTTATTTTCTTCTCAATATCTATGACTTTCACACTAGGACTCTATAAATCATTCACTGTGGCTTGTAATACTACTTGTTCTGCTTGTTTGTATCTTCTCTGAAATATCTGAGATGTAAGTGTGTGACAATGCACACTAACTATACAATGCTCTTCATCTCTCTAAGCATCTCCTTAATTTTTTTATACACACATCTATATTATCCAAATCATTCCCTATATTTGGACAAGTTAATTGAAATAGTTATGCATCATGAGATGCTTGAGCTTTAACTAATGCAATGTCTAATAGTGTAGTAAATTCACTATCAAAAACTCTTATTACCTCTTTTTCTTTGGCTTGAGGATCAACTTTGCTTGCTTGGGTTGATACAACTCCTTGAAGCTTGCTAGTTACTTCTAGTAATTCTCCTTCCAAGCTTTTCACTTTCTTGTTCTTTCCAATGATTTTTTTCAAGGATGATCAACTCTATTTGATCATCATCATCAACTTTTTCTCCCAATTTTGCTAAAACTGATTCCATGGGTGGTCTAGATAGACTTTCTATTGTTCTCTTTTGTGGTTAAATTATTTTGATCTTCTCTTCCTACACTACTTACTTCTCCGCTGCTATATTATCCTATAGTACTTCTTATTTCTCTTATTTCTATGTTTCTACTACTTCTTCCTCCTTATTTACTGCTTCATTCTTCTAATCAATAGTTTCTAGAAAATTTCCAACATCTGCTCCTTGATCTTCAAATGAATTTTCTTCTCTATCTAAAGTAATATTTTTGCCTTCTATATTCATAGATTTGTCATCAATGTGGATGGAGGGTGGCAAAAATGGTGATGATTTATTTTGTAGTTTTGCTTCTACTATTGGTTTGGATTCACTAAGTGACACTTCTGCTCCATAAGTCATAACCTTTACAACTACTTCCTTAGTTTCTCTATTAATCTCCTCATAGTTTCCTCCCATAATAAGAACTGTTCTCCTTTTTCTCCTCAGATGGGTGCTAAGGTTCTTCATAATTTCTTTAAAATGGTCTTCATCTTTTATTTCACAAAGTTTCCTCACATATCTTTCTCTTATGCCTTTGTCTTCCTCTCTTGCTTTCTTTTTCCTATTAAAAAACTTCTCATAAAGGTTGTCTTGAATCTTGTCTTTTATGTCCTCAAATTTCTTGTCAGCAAGAATCATATGTCTAACAATTGCATTCTCAAGGTTCAATTTCTCAAAATTGTTGTACATCTCATAATATTTGTTTAACTTAGTGAAATCTACTTCATTAATAATCAAAGGATTCACTTTGTCAATCTTAGGCTTCCACTACTTCTTTTTGTTGTTTCTTGCCTCTTCATCTACTTGTAGTTTATTCTTTGATGTCCTTATCCTTTCTACTAGAGAAAAGATGGTTTTCTACCTCTTGCCATATATTTTACTCTCTTAGTAGGTTTAGTAGAGATGGATCTAGTAGATTTTCTCACTACTGGCATATCTAACTCTATAATTTCTTCATCAATATCTTGAATATCCTCAACAAGGGCTGCATGGGTTTTTAAGGGTGTAACTAACAACACTTCCTTCTGTCCAATATCTCTAGTAGTTTTTGTTGTCTGCTTCACAATGTTGAAATCATGCTCGGTCATACCTATATCTTGTAGGATCTTCTTTATTGTGATGTCTACTCTTTTCTTAGCTAATTTCTCATCCTGTGACTGATATGCTATATTGAATTTCTCTTCATATGTTCCAAATCTAGAACTCTTGGAATCTAATCTCCATTTTAGTAATCTACATGCATATTCTTTAGCTTATACTTCAAATATCTCATACTGAAGAGGATCTATGAATTATGTTCTTAGTTCTATTTCTTCAATGTAGGCAAAATTAGTGTCTATTAAGAAGCATATTTCATTCTTGTACTTCTCAACTATAGATGGTGGAATTCTTGATCTCTTTGGCATCTCCTTCTGAAAAGTCTTAATGATAGGTGTGGCACTCTCATTCACTTTGTCAATAGGATGTCTTAGATATAAATTGTTAATCTTATCCATTGAACTTCTTCAATCATTCCAATCAGCTCCTATAGTGTAAGGGAATCTCCTCAAAAGATGGAAAAACATATAAGTGATCAAAGATGAAAATCTAAACTGGGAATTCTTTATTTTCTTGATCTTCTCAAGATTCGCAATTAGCTAAATTCTCATAATTTCATAGATATATACTTCAACTCTATCAATGCACATAACATAGGTTGCTTACACCATACCTGCTGCCATGTCATCTTTCCTAGAACTTTCACAGAATTTTATGGTTAAAATCTTACATACATATATCACATCATTTTGTTTAATCTTTCTTATGACTATACATCTTTCATTGTATGAAGACTTGGTGTTATCTAAGAATATTTTCTTTACATTATTCTCATTCAAAAAAATTGCACCTTACTTAGATAATCCTATAACTTCATGAATTTATAGATCTATTGTTATGTCTATCACTCTGTCATTCAACCAAAAATTTCCATTATGGATTATACTCAAAATGATTTTAGTCCATTCATCATTCTAAAATTCATAGTGAAATGTATACTTGATAATGTCCATTTGACCTAAATATTCATATCCTTCTTTGTAACTCATGTCCTATTTTTATATCTTGTTGTATTCCATGGTCAAACTAATGTCTCCTACTATCTCAAAATTGCATTTCAAACACCCTTTTACATCTTCTAAATGTAAAACTCCATCTAGAATGATCGACAAAGCCAAACTAGGGTCTTCTTCAAAGGGTTCTATTGGTTCCTTTTTCATCTTAGGTCTAGTAGTGTCTCTGATGTTGTGAAATAATGATGCATCCATGATTCTACTGAAAAGTAACTACTTTAATAATGATTTCTTAGTTAAATACCTCAGAATCATGATTTAGGGCTTTTGCATAGATCTGGCAAAGAATCTATCCCCAAATCTTGCAAACTTCTTTCAATCTCCACTGGATAGCTCTCTAAATCTCTTGTAAACACTTGAATGATCAAATTATGTTAATAATCCACTTTTATCCTTCAAATCCTTCAAGACATTGTCATTGCATTAATTTCTTAAGTGCATTCATGCCAAAAGTTGTTCCTGGTTACCTCCAAAACTTATTTCTTTTTGTGTAATCGCATAAATGTTCATAAATTCATGTACTCTTAATCATAGCTTCATTATATCATATTATAGATCATATTAACTTCACAATTCTTAATTCGACTTATTCTAAACTTTATACTATTCTGATGCTTATTCTAATACATAGTTCATGAAATTTGATGCTTAGTTTCTTTGAGATGAATTTGGAATTGATTCAAACTTACTCTCAAATAATCCACTTGTCTGATTTCCTGGTATACTGAGTGTGCTTTCTTGATTTGTAACTTTGACAAACTCAACTTCTTCCAAGTTACTACAATTTTATTTCTGACTGTTGTTGGTGTTCATATTTCTCCTAGTGTAGTTTACATTCCTTCTAAGATTAGGATTTCTCATGTTATTCATTTTTCAATACCTCATTGTGTGACCCATGTTACTGCATATCTGACAAACTATTTCATTGTTTCCATATCTTGGTCCTGACTAACTGATTTGTGATCTACATTTTTTGGCAATATGTCCAAATTTGTTGCATCTATAACACATAACTCCATTTGTTTTGTTCATTTCTCCAATAGGTCTCTTGTCTACAGGGTTAGTATTTCTAAATAATCTACTATTACCATTATCATTAGATCTGGTTTTATTACAATCAATAGCTCTATGTCCAAAACCATGACAATTATAACAATAACCAGAGATGGGTTTGAATTTATTACCTGTACAATCTCTCTTCATGTGTCCAAAACAATTGTATGAAAATGATATACCTTTGAATTCTCTTTACATCTCTTTAGGTGGTTCATATTGCTTAGGTGGATTAGGTACATTTTCAGATTTGTTAGACTCATCTAGTTTCTTTTCTTTATTCTTAGGTTGTTCTAGATCTGGTTCTTTGCTTTCTGCAATCTTCTTTGGGATTTTATCTTCAAAGTATCCAAGACCAATTTTTTCATAAGAGGGTTTCTGATAAAAAAAAATTTCATCAATTTTTCACTACTGGAATATAGTTTCTCAAGATGTTGTTTAGATTGAATCAGTTCTCCTTTTACAATTGTGTTGTATTTCACAATTTTGGCATACTGCAATTTTGTAGTCTCAAGTTCAGATGTCACTTTGGTAAGTTCAGATCTCAAATTTGCATTTTCAGACTTCAGATTTGATTCATCTTTGTTTTTATCATCTTTTAAACTTAGCTTTAGGTCTACAATATTTAGTTCATGTTTAAGGGTCTCATTTTATTTATTCAGTTTTAAAACTTCATCAAAGTCCTTTACTTGACTTGTAGGTTCTTTCTTTGATTTTAGATCTTCTATCTTTTCTTTTAGTTTCTCAATGTAATATTTTGCATTATCATATTTGTCCTTTAGTGTATCTCTTTCTTCAGTAAGAATATCAATCTGTTCAAGAGCTTCATCAAGATTTTTTTGTAATTGATAGAAGATCTTAAATCAAAGAAAGAACCTACAAGTCAAGTAAAGGACTTTGATGAAGATCTTCCTCAAGTTGTTATGCCTTCTCCAAATAAATTTTTCCTAGGTAACTAAGCTCCAATACCAATTGTTAGAAAAAGGAAATACTGAGAGGGGGATGAATCAGTATTTCACAAACTTTTACTTTTTCCCAATTATGGATGTATAAAATTAATGTGTAGCTTGCATAAGAAACTAAACTAAATAAAATAAATAATAAGTATACTAATAAAATGAATGAACTCATAAAACCATGTTTTTTCTCAAAGAAACCCTGGCCAAGGAAAAACCCCAGTGGGGATGATACCCACAACTGATCCACTAATCAAAAGTATTCGGTGAAGGATATTGACCTTGTTAGGAGTCTATTACATCCATATAGTGTCTCTATCCTGGTTAAAGGACTTTAGGACTTGTTAGAAGCCTCAACCCTATTAGTATTTTATATTACAAAACATAGATGTGTGCAAGATGAGATCACTTCCAAAACATCCAATATACAATGATAACTTCAGATACAAAAGGTAGAATACAAAGACCTTTTACTATTGCTAAATATCTTTAATATTTGATCTAGCTTTGTAGGCTCTTCACACTGATATACAATACTTGATTCTTTTCTTTCTTAAAACTTACAATTTTGCATCATATATCATCATATGTCAACAACATATCTTCGCATTACATTTTTCTTACTTATATACAAGTTATTACAAAATAACTTTCTTGACGGCTTACAATACATTACACATTTCTCAAAACATAAATTCATTTCATGTTTCCTTAGAGTTAACATCTAGGATGTCATGCATAATTAGTTAATTCATTATTTTGATAAGCAAAATAATTCCTTAACTCAATATAATCAAATTCAGATTGCTGCTATGTTCTGGTTAGCTCAACATTGTCTGTATAAAACATTGATATCTCTTTGCATACATGTCATACAGACCTGGGCTCTTTGATGTAGCTTCAATATAACTGGAATGATCTATGTTCAAGTGCACATGCACTGAACATGCTTCTTTTAACATCACTAATCAAAATGGTCTTTGTGAAGACTAGTAAACATTGTTTATACTTAGACAATTTTTATGTGTGCTTATACAGAACTTCCTCCTTGGATCATGCTATCTCTATACTGAATATATGTTGCCATAATAACAACATTGTGATATCCTTCTTAGCCAAATTTCTAACACAATGTATTTTAATTAATGAAGTTGTTGAATGTTTTATGGAAAGTTTATTCGTTAGATTATTGATTTACCCCCCCCCCCCCCCCCCCCCCATCTAAGTAATCTTGGACCTGATAATACTAACAATTGGTAGCATTTATTTGTTCCTCTCTATGGTAAGCCTAAAATCTTATGGAAAAGATCTAACAAAGATGAGGAAGGAACCTCCCAAGTTTACTAATGACAACTAGCTGGTATGGAGTGACAGAATGAAGTTATATCTAAAAGTTATGGGATCACAATACTAGATACATGTCACCGGAAAGTTGATGAGAGATATTTATGTCCTAAATTATATCATTATTTATCCCTCCCATATTCTTTCATACCCATTTCTATATTCCACTCATATATCATTTTCCCATTTTATGTTACATATATTTCAATATACATAAGTAATATTTATTTTAGTTTTGAGATAAAATTATATGAATAATTAATATTTGATTGTATTTACTAACATTTATTATTCCAATGAATTAATATTTCATGTGGAGGAGAATTAGAACACAAAATATCTTATTACCTATTTTAATTGGTATTATCAAAAACTTATGGTTGGTAAGAAAAAGGGGTTTGTTGAAGAGATTTGAACACACAACCTCCCTTATTCTATTTTCTTATGTAGCCATTGGGTTATGTGTGCTTTTTGGTAACTAAAATATATCATTTTCTATGTAATCAAACCCTTTCCCATGATTAGAAAATGGGAGGGTCAAGAGTTCCAACCATTCAACTCTTATACATTAATTCTACACTCGTACCAATGTGGCATGCCCATCACTTGATATTTGTGGTCACTAAAAACATTTTTTTGTTATGGAGTACAAGGTAGGCATCAATTTTGAATAAAAAGATTCCTATTGTAGGAAAATTTGAGGAATGATGGTATGCATTTGTGTTGTAATACCTCTCCTATGGTGATACTTAGACTTTTCTGATTTGGACATTTTATTATGATGGTCAGAACTATACATTTACATTTATGTTTTATGGATGATGATATGATGGATATGCTCATTTATTGTTATCATTTATATGTTTATGAGATTAGAAAGCCATCTATTTTAATATGTTTTATGGATCTAACCCAAGGATTGAATCTAACCATTATCATGATGTTTTATGGATATGTGTCTGATGTGTTTTCATGACTTGGGATGAAGTTGTAGTTACTCACTTAGCTGAGGTCCACATGATGTATCGATCCTGGTCATCTGCTTGTATATATCTGATTTGTATATCCATATGTATATATATGTATCTCTTCTTGGTGTTGCAGGATTGCAGGTACCGGGTATTGTCTCCACCTGGCTCCACAGGTCTGAGCGATCCCTCAAAATCCTCAATCATTGTTGTTGCTATGGAGATATCACCAAGTTCCACAGGAAGAAACTTCACCTTTGATCCTTTTATCCTTAGGTGGGAAGTGCTGAGTCATTCCCTTGTGTGGATGTATTGTGTGATCTCATAGTTGTTGGGATTTGTGGATCTTGTAGCTAGTTCTTGTCTTCATGGTATATTGATGTGAATCATTGTTCATTGAAGGTATGAATTAGCAATTTATCTTTAGTAGTAGCTACTATTATACTAGCATATCTCGTTAGGAACGAGTTGGTATGTGATTTAAATCATGTGTTTTTAATCTATAATAATGAATAATTTTATGGTATTATTTTATAATACTCATAATAACAAAGTGACTATGACAATAGTAATAATAAAATATTTTAAATAAATAGTGGAAAAATCTAACTTATGTTAGTAGCTACCTGATATATATTTTAGAATGTGGATTAGTGTATGGATAAATAATATATTTTATAATAATGTTATTTTAATATTTAATATTAATAATAATGTGTCTTATTTATGGTATATGTACCATAAGCATATGGGTGCACACATATGCCTATGAATACATATATTAATATATATTATTATATAATAAATTAATTATTTGTGTGAAGGAAATTATACTTATGTTATTTTTATAAGTGGTAAATAGGATTGGTAAATTCTATTACCATAGTTAAATAAGTTAGTAAATTAATTTTGAGATTATATTATTTATTTTAACACCCTTAAATTTAGGGAACATAGATTATAGTCTTATTTAAAATTTATTCACCTTTACGGGAATGATTTTGCAAACCATCCCATTAACTATTAACAAATGGATAGTTGAGATGGTTGCATCGGTTGGATTATCTGTGCAACCACCTCCTCTATTCTATTTACAGGAAAGGCTTTCCTATGTATGGGAGTTGGGGAGAAGAGTTGATTTTGAGAAGAGGATTAGTATTATTATTGTAGAAAAATTCATATTTTTGAGGAGAGAAGTCCCTTATTCTGTGAGTTTGACATTTGGATTGTTACGGGTAGAGGCTAGAAGATTGCAAGCAGAGGGATTCAAAGGAGTGCTGGAAACGTTGGAGAGGAATTGATCTTCCTTCATCAACCGGTCTCCACAGGACTCCAGGTTGGAATCCATACTGAGAGATTATTCTCTTTTATATTATGAATGTTTTGTTCTATTTGAATGCTTCTATATGTGTTTATTTGTATCCATATGTGAAAAACATTTATACATTATTATATTTTGTGAGCCGTTTATATGTTATTGTAATCTATTGGGTGTAAATACATTATTGTATTCTATCATTAATTTCTTTATCCTAGTAGCTATTTACACAAACATATAAATTTCTATAATAACAATCAATGACAACCGCTCATTTAAGCATAGGATGAATCCGGGATTAGATTATTTGTATTTAGTTTATTTATCAGTAAGGAATACGGGTAGTATTTTATATTTAATTTGATGTCAAAATAAATTTTATATATATATGTGTGTGTGTGTGTGTGTGTGTGTGTGTGTGTGTGTATCTATTATCTGTCAAAATTATATGAGCTTCAATAAAGTTATTTGAGTGCTCTTCTTTTTAAAAATTAAAAAAAATAAAAAACAAAACTATATAGTTATAAAGTTATGCATAAATAATTATAGATGCTTAAATAAAGTTGTGTTTACAAAAAATGATATATAAAAAAATAAATTAATATAAAACAAAAAAAAATGAAAGGGTTGGGAAGTGGGGGCCACCACCTTCCCCACTCCCCTCACGGCTCCCAACCGTAGCAGTGGCAAGCACTGCTACGGTATTACCTGACTGCTACGACAGCAGGTACTACAGTAGCAGTACCCTGCTATGGCCGTGAGTTGGGGAAGCGCATAGGGCGCTAGGTCAATGGGGTGTGGGGCCCACAGGGTCCCCCCCATAAGTCAATTCTAAAATGGCTTTTTTTAATTTTTGGTAGTGGTTTTTATTTATTTTAGATTTTAATGAATAATGAATTTAGTATATTTAGATTTTCTATTAAATTTAGTTAGGGTTTAATAGGAATTTCATAGTCTAGTTGGTTTATAAATAATTGGTGGAAATTATATTTGTTTATTTAAATTTTTGTAATAAATGTTAAATATGGATTTTAATAATATTCACTTTATACAAGTATACAACATTAAAGTATAAGTTTACGTACTTTAATTCCTTATACTTTAAGTTATACTTGTATAAAGGGATTAGGTACCTTTCGGATTGATTGGGATAGGTTTCAACTCCCTAGGAGTTAAGTTGTAACTTCTAAATTTTAGATTTTAATAAAAATCAGACTTAGTCAAATTTCAGACTTAGGTTGAAATTGATGGAACATTATCTTTAGCATATGGAATTTTTATGTAAACCTTAAACATGTTTAGTGGAGGTTATATCCAGTGCATTTAGATGCCTTAATAGGGTTAGGATGTGTGTAGGAAACAATGTAGGGTTTAGAGTTGTCTAAAAGGATTAGGACACTCTAAACATCCTTAAACGTTCCTAATTTCCCTAAACATTCATAATCTATCTTATTATTTTCTATTCCTTGTAGTAGTTCTCAATGTATTTATAATGTGTTTTTACTACATGTATGATATGATTGTGATATGTGGGTTAAGGGTAGAAAACCTAACAACACCTAGTGAGTGGCTCTCAGTGCGGGGTCGAGGCCCTAACTGGCTAGAACTAGGATAACCGACTGAAGAGTTATTTAAAAAGTGAAAACATAATTAAACTTATGGGAATGGGTTCAAACATTAAAAAGATTAAATGTGCCTCGCCCATCCCATTAGCGCTAGTAAAGGCTATGGATGGGAGTGGGAGAAGGTACCTATGCGTAGGTACGATCAAATGGTGCTTGTCAGTATGAAAGGCATTCAATCCCGCATGTGCCTACTTGGGGGCCGGGGCCCGAAGTGGCTAGTAACAAGACAACCCAAGGAGTGAGGGCTATGCGATGACACTCACTTAGGTTGTTGCTTAGAGTTTCTACCAAGCCTTAAAACCTATTTGGGGAAAGATTTATACTTTGACCTTCTTTTCATTTGCTATTTGGGAAAGGTAACCCGACCCTAAGTTTGGCCTAGCTATTCCTTCTTGTGGACCTTGGTGTTTATCTCCTAGCATGGGGGAGTGGGCCTTTGGGTATCCATGTGGTTGGGTGGTAAATATTTTTTTTGAGGTATCTTTTGCGGATGTAGTGTTTGAAGATCCATGCTTGCTTATGTACCAGTTTGAAGAATGAAGACTTTGTAGTTATATTTCATGATGTAAAATTATTGTTACCTCCCAAGAGGAGATGAATGTAATGTAATCATTGATGAAATTAAAAATGATGTATTTGGAATGGGTAGACTTAGGAAAAAGGGAAAGGGTGAATTTTATATAAGATGTATATTGGAAAAGAAAAAGGTTCTGGGAACATTTCAAGTATGTTAGTATGTTTCTTATTATTGATTAAGTGAAAAAGGCTATTGAAGAACAAATGTATTAATTGCAATGTATCAAATGATTTAGATGATTCTATCTAATTTAAAGGTTATACTGTTCATAAAGAATACTTAGGAATATAGATGGTTTTAAATGGAAATTTGAAATGAAAATGTTTTGTATTTCTTAAAGATATGATGTAGTTTGCCTTGAGAAATAAATCTTGTTGTTAGTTTACTTAATGGATTTGAATGAATCATGCATTTAAATGAAAAGGGAACCTTGGGAGGAATCTAAATTTAAGTTTGGTTCACATAATTCTTTTAAAAGTTCAAAAAAATTCATAAATTATTACTTAGATTTTCTTTAACAAAGAGAATCTTTGTTCTCTTCCCCGGTTCCCTTGTGGGGCATGACATGTGTACTATGGAAAGTACCTTCATAGGGTTAGTTTAGCAATAAATGATAAAATAGACTAAATTACCAAAAATTATGAGTTGTTTAATAATAAATAAAGATAATGAACACTCTATAGCTCTCTATTTAAGTATGTTAATAGTACACTCTCAGCAAGCCTCCATTAGTGACAGCCTTAAAATGAGAATGACACTAAATGATTAACAATTTAAGCCTATTTCAAAGAATCTATGCTCAAATTAAGATAAAAATGTCTTTCTAGCTCAAAAACTCAAGAGGTTTGATACAATTCTCAAATGTGTGGATCCTTTTTCTCCTGAATTTGGTCTTCTATTTATAGATTTTAGCAAGCATAGGGGGTGGAGTTGAGTTAATCATGGTTGGATTAAGGTTAAGTCCATGGTTCCACCTTTAGGGATAATTTAAATGGATTGTCCTCAAAGCTTGGGACAAAGAGACAAAATGAGTGGTCAAGATGCTCTCACCTTATGTGTGATTGAGATTCTATTTAAGCTTGATCCATGTGAGTCCAATCCTTAATTCCCATTGGTTGAGACATTTTCCTCCCATTTTGTGGGTGAGAGAAAATAAGGATTTAATAATTGAATTAAAATTATTTGTTTAGCCATGTGTACCCCTTGAATGGGTTAATTTTATTTAAATTGAACTATACAATTAATTAGATTGATTACACAATTAATTGATCTAACTTGATTTATTGGTTTTGATTATCAATTATTATTAGATTTTGGCTTGATTGCAATTTATGCTTTGGTTTTGCCTTAGTTTCTCACTTAATTTAGTCTTCACCATTTTTAGGTGATTACAAATGCCCCTCTTTGAGTCGATGTGTGAAATGCATCGGTTTAAAGAATGTCCTGATGTCCTAATGCAAAACCACTAATTAACTAATGTCTGATTTGATGTTGATAAAAGATGTAGATACTGATTATGGATTTGATGGAGTTCAATTGATTGAAGTTATCGATGCTTATTTTGATGATGGATTGATGATATGATGCCTGATTTGACTTGATTTGATGTTTTGATGCCCCATTTGATTAAAAGTGAAAAAATTTATGTTAAAATATTTATACCTTTGATTTGATTAAGCTGATGATGATCTTGATAATCTGAATGTATGCCACCTCTGAAATGAAATGAAATTTGATTTTGGGTGAAAGATGTTGCATTTTTTATCATTTACGTTGCAAAATTTTCAAATCAGTGTTAATTTCAAAATCATTTCCGATATTGTTTTTGCGATGCTGCAATGAAAAATGCCCCTGATTTGGCTGATTGGATGTCAAATTTGGTTCCTTACTTATTTTCTAGTCAAAAGTGCCCCTTTTTAGGTCTAAAAGGCTATATATAAGGGTGAAAGGTCATTTTTACTATTCATTTTCACCCTTCCTTTTTACTTTTTCTCTATGACCTCTCTAACCCTATCGAGAGCATGGATTTCAGTGAGGACAACAGTATCAGTGCCCACCTATTAGGAATGAATGCTAAAGTGTTTGGCACCCATTCTATAGCAGTTGTTGTTGCATTCATGACTATGATTGTCATTGATGTCAACACAATGTTTTACCGAAGACTTGCAGAGAAGCAGACAGTGATTTGATTAGCGCACATGGGATATTATAGTTGGAGCTATGTGACATTGAGGATATACTCTTTGATATGTTATATGTCTATGGTTAAGAGCATAGATAGTAATTCTTTTATTCATGAAAGTTATGATCATTTTAGTGGAAGTAGTATTCAGGAAGTGTTCTTGAGTAGCGGTTTTTGGCAATCGGATGATATCTCCTAATTGGGATGGAATCTAGTTTTGCACAATTAAAGGGAAGTTAGAGACACATTGATAGTGACATGGATGATAGCACAAACTTTGAAGTCACACGGGAGAAGATTTATTGTATTTGGAAGCTGACAGTTTTATGTAATTTTGGTGTAGCGTGTGGAATATTTTATTTTGTAATTATGTGCTGACTCATTTCTAATTATTTGAGTGTGGTATAAAGGAAGGAATTTTTTTCCTTGTTGTAGAGTTGAGATGTGATGCGGTATGCATGAAGTCAAGAAAAGAGCTAAGTATGAGAGAGAAATTATGAAGGAAGACATGCGAAGTACAGAGATCTAAAATTGAGATCTAATGTAGCAATGAGTGTGGTTTACCACAGTCAGAGAAGAGGTAACATATTATTATGTTGAATAATGCAAAGATTATTTGGACAGTGAATTCATTTATCTTACCCTGAAGTTGTTTGGGTAGTGGGTCCTTCTGTCTTCCATAACTCTTAATAGGGTTAGAATCTTTTAAGAGGGATTCAAAATCTCCTAACAGGGATTTATATGTACTGAATGTATTTCATAAGACTCCTAATAGAGTCCATCCTTTCATAAGGAATATTCATATTAGTGCATCTTTTGTGGGCATCATTCCAACTGGGGTTTACTCTTTGATCAAGAGGTTCCCTAGTCAACATATCTTGTGTTATTGTGTAATTGTGTATGAATATCTTTCTATGGTTGGTAATTATATTTCTTATATGGTTTAATGTTGTTGAAGATGATAAAATTTATAATTATCTGATAACTGATTCACCAGCCCCCCCTCTTAGTTATCTTGGTGGACTTTACTTTCTAACAATTGGTATCAGAGCAGTAGGTCCTTGAAAGAGAAGTTTAATAGCTTAAGGAGATCCATGGTGAATTTTAAGAAAGAAAGCCCTAAGTTTGATGGAGTAAATTTTGACAGCTGGAAAGAAAAGATGAAGACACATCTACTATGTTTAGGACTAGGTTATTGGTTGACTACAAAGAATGATAAGACTATCATTGAAGAAGATGATCTTGAGACATGCTCTAATGATGAGAGAGATCTATTCATGTGTAACATACTTGCAAGAGAAGCACTTTTGACAGCACTTCCAGAGAATGAATATAGTTAGGTAAAATGTTTGAAAAAATCTCATGAAATTTGGAAAGCTTTGTACTCTACTTTTGAAGGTGATGAACATGCAAAAAGAGTTAGATTACATAATTGGATATGTGTGTTTGAAGATATAAGAAAGTTGGAAGATGAATTTGTTAGAAGCTATATTGGTAGAATGTCAGAAATTGTTGCAGGGATAAAATCTTATAGAGGAACAAAGATAGAGAATGAAGTGATATGGAAAATTCTGAGGACATTGACTCCTATATTTAAGCAAACAACACAGATGATTGAACAAGTTATACCTTGTACTATGAACTTTACAAGAGAGACTCTTCTTGGAAGATTAGAAGCAGTAGAGATGAACCTAACATTATTAGGAGACTTACCTAGAATGGAGATAGCATTCAGTGCTCTCAGTATTCACCCTACATTGTCAAGAAGCATCAGTGTGAGTGGAGATTATGTTGGCAGCAGAAGATCTATAAATGAAGAAGACAAGAAGATTGAAGAAGGTATTGTCTTTCTTGTGAAAAGAGAACCAGATGGTAAGAAAAAATTTTAATGTTGGACTTGTCAAGAATATGGTCATTTTGCATCTAAATGTCCTAAGAGAGTTAAAAAGTATAGAAATAATTTCAAACCTAGAAGATCTAAGGAATGTTATTATGCTAATGATGAAGACCTTGAAGCTAGTATTGAGAGAACTTTTTGTGAAAGTGATATTAAGAATAATGATGAAATATGATTTGTAGCAATTAAAGAAGAAAATTCTGAAACTAATGTTAAGGAAGAAAAAGCCTTAGTTTCCCAAGTTGAAAAGAAAGTTGATTGGATTATAGATAGTGGTTGTTCACATAATATGACTAAAGATATGAAAAATTTCATAAAGTTTAACAATTATGATGGAGGAGTTGTTAGAGTTGGTAACAATGCACCTTGTTTGATTAAAGGTATAGGATCTATTACTCTTGATGGAAAGACTAATACTAATAATGTTTACTTTGTTGATGGATTGAAACATAATCTTTTGAGTGTTGGACAATTATTTGATAAGGGATATCAAGTTCTATTTACTAAGAAGACTTGTGTGATAAAGGATAAAGATGGAAATCTGATTGGAACTGGATATAGAACCAGAGGTAATGTATTTCAGTTGAATCTTACTAAAATGACATGTTTGATTACTAAGATTGATGACAGTTGGTTATGGCATAGAAGGTTTTGTCATATAAACTTTGATAATATTGTGAAAGTGAGTACTACACTTATAGTAAGGGATTTGCCTAAAATTATGAAGCCTACTAACATGATTTGCAAAGAATGTGTGATGGCTAAGTAGAAGAGAAGTTCATTTCCTAGTAAGAAGTTCACATCAGCAGAGAAGTTGGAGATTGTTCATATAGACTTGAGCGGTCCTACCAAGACTAGAGGATTCTATGGAGAAAGGTATTTTATGATTCTTGTTGATGATTTTACAAGAATGATGTGGATTGCATTTTTGAAAGAAAAATTTGAAGCATTTGATGAGTTTAAGATCATTAAGAACAAAGTTGAGAATGAATCTAGAATGAAGATTAAATGTTTGAGATTTGATAGAGGTGGTGAATTTACTTCTAGAGAGTTTAACACTTTTTGTGAAGTGAATGGTATTAAGAGAAATTTTTTAGCCCCTAGAACACTTGAACAAAATGGCATTACAGAAAGAATAAACAAATCAGTGACTAAAGTAGCAAGAGCTGTGTTATTTGAGAATGATTTAGTGAAGACATTTTGGAGAGAAGTAGTGAATACAGTAGTATATACAATGAACAGAGTACAAATCAGAGCAGACACAGACAAGACACCTTATGAATTATGGTTTGGACATGCACCCTCAGTTAAGTATTTTAGAATTTTTGGAAGCAAATGTTATATAAAAAGAGATGATGATATTGGAAAGTTTGATCCTAGAAGTGATGAAGGTATTTTTCTTGGATATTCTTTGAAAAGCAAAGCATATAGATGTTACAATAAGAGAACTAAAACTATTGTTGAGAGTGCAAATGTTAAATTTGATGAAAAGTTCAAAATTTAGGAAAGAATGCTTGATTATGAATCTGATGAAGAAGCTCATCCTAAGTCTACTGAATTATTCTATGAAACTAATAATGAATTGTTGAATGAAAGTCATGCTGAAGAAACCAGAGAGGAATCTAGAGAAGAATCTACAGTTGAAGCAAAATCTATGACTATGACACCGAACAGGTATTTATCAAGACATCATCCTATTGAACAAGTTATTGGAAGTTTGGACAAAGGAGTTCTGACTCAGAATAAGGTACATTTATGTTTGATTTCTCAAATTGAACCTAAATCTACTAATGAAGCTTGTGAAGATGAACATTGGATTAATGCTATGAAAGAAGAACTAGATCAGATAGAAAAGAACAAGACATGGGAATTGGTCCCTAGACCTAAAGATAAGAATGTGATTGTAACTAAATGGGTATTCAGAAACAAGATGAATGAACAAGGAGAAGTTGTAAGAAACAAAGCAAGATTGGTATGTAAGGGATACTCACTACAAGAAGGAATTGACTATGAAGAAAATTTTGCACCAGTAGCAAGAATTGAAGCAGTAAGAATGTTTTTGGCCTATGCAGCTTTTAAGAAATTCAAAGTGTATCAGATGGATGTGAAGTTGACATTTCTGAATGGAGAATTGGAATAAGTCTACATTGAGCAGCCTAAAGGTTTTCCTTTGACTCAAGAAGGAGACATGGTATGTAAACTGAAGAAAGCATTATATGGACTAAAGCAAGCAACTAGAACTTGGTATGCAAGACTGGATAAGTATTTGTTAAAGTTAGGATTTGCTAAAGGAATGGCTGATAGCAATCTATATACAAAAGAAATTGAAAATAGTTTGTTGATTATAGTTATTTTTGTTGATGACATTATTTTTGGAGGAGAAGATGAGGCTAGTAAAAAATTTGCTGATGAAATGAAGACTGAATTTGAAATGAGTATGATTGGTGAGATGAAATACTTTTTGGGATTACAAATAACACAAAATAATGATGGTGTATTTGTAAGTCAGAAAAAGTACTTGAATGATTTTCTGAAAAGATTTGGAATGGAGGATTGTAAACTAGTTGGAACACCTATGGTAATCGGACATAAGTTATCTAGCACAGATGAAACACTGGTAGTTGAGCAGAAGAAATACAGATCCATGATTGGGTGATTGTAGTATTTGACACACACAAGACCGGATATAGCACATTCAGTTGGAATTGTAGCAAGATTTCAAGCTAAACCTAGAGAATCACATTATGCAGCAGTAAAGAGGATACTGAGATATTTAAGAGGCACAATGGACTATGGATTGTGGTATTAAAAATATGATGATTTTACCCTATGTGCATATATAGATGCTGATTGGGGAGGCAGTGTTGATGATAAGAAAAGCACCAATGGAGGAGCATTTTTTCTTGGAGGAAGATTAATTTCTTGGCTAAGAAAGAAGTGGAATTATATTTCACAGAGCACAGCAAAAGCAGAGTATGTAGCAATAGAAAACAATTGTAACTAGATAATTTGGATGAAGCAGATACTTAAGTATATTGGAATTAAATTTGTTGAACCTATTGTTATACATTGTGACAACACTAGTACAGTCAGTATGTCTAAGAATCAAGTACTAGATTTTAAGACAAAACATATAGAGATCAAGTATCATGTTGTAAGAGAGAAAGTTGTTGAGAAAGAAGTCAGACTAGAGTACATAAGCACAAAGGAACAGATAGCAGACATATTTACAAAGCCTTTGCCTAAGGATACATTTGAGTATCTAAGAGGTATGCTTGGGGTTATGCCCCAGCCTACTTTTGAGTAATGATGCAGTTGGTTGCATCCATCCAATAATATATAAGCCCTATCTTTCATCTGGATTGGATGTTGGTACTTCCTCTATGGGGGAGTATGTGTATCTGAGCTGAGTCATGAGGACTCTAGTAAATGTATTTTTCTGAAAGTGTCTTTTGACATTGAGTTGTTGTTGACATAGTGATGAAATTTCTATCATTGATGTCAATGGGGGAGATGTATACATGAAAAACAATATGAGAGAATTGAATAGGATAACGAAGCAAGATTTGATTGATGAAGAGGATTTGAAGAAGCAGTGTTGCAGTATTGGATTTTTGGAACATTGGATATTTTTCATCTATGTTTCCATCAATGCCAATGGGGTTGATTTTTAGGAATGAATGCTAAAGTTTTTGGCACCCATTCTATAGCATTTTTTTTTGCATTCATGACTATGATTGTCATTGATGTCAACATAGTGTTTTACCGAAGACTTGCAGAAAAGTAGATAATGATTTGATTAGCACACATGGGATATTGTAGTTGGAGCTATACAACATTGAGGATATACTCTTTGATATGTTATATGTCTATGGTTAAGAGCACATATAATAATTCTTTTATTCATGAAAGTTATGATCATTTTGGTGGAAGCAGTATTCAAGCAGTGTTCCTAAGTAGCGGTTTTTGGCAATCAGATGATATCTCCTAATCAGGATGGAATCTGGCTTTGCATAGTTAAAGGGAACTTAGAGACACATTGATAGTGACATGGATGATAGTGCAAACTTTGAAGTCACACAAGTGAATATTTATTGCATTTGGAAGCTGACCATTTTATGTAATTCTGGTGTAGCGTGTGGAATATTTTATTTTGTAATTGTGTGCCAACTCATTTGTAATTATTTGAGTGTGGTATAAAGGAAGGAATGTTTTTCCTTGTTGTAGAGTTGAGATTTGATGCGGTATGCATGAAGTGAAGAAAAGAGCTAAGTATGAGAGCAAAATTATGAAGGAAGACATGTGAAGTACAGAGATCTAAAATTGAGATCTGATGTAGCAGTGAGTGTGGTTTGGCAGAGTCAGAGAAGAGGTAACATATTATTATGTTCAATAATGCAAAGATTATTTGGATAGAGATTTTAGTGATCTTACCCTAAAGTTGTTTGGGTAATGGGTCCTTCTGTCTTCCATAACTCTTAACAGGGTTAGAATCTTTTAACAGGGATTCAAAATCTCTTAACAGGGATTTATATGTACTAAATGTATTTCATAAGACTCCTAACAGAGTCCATCCTTTCACAAGGAATATTCATATTAGTGCATCTTTTGTGGGCATCATTCCCACCAAGGTTTACTCTTTGATCAAGAGGTTCCCTAGTCAACATATCTTGTGTTATTGTGTAATTGTGTATGAATATCTTTCTATGGTTGGTAATTATATTGCTTAAATGGTT
Organism: Chamaecyparis obtusa; assembly: GCA_027943335.1. Taxonomy (NCBI): domain Eukaryota; kingdom Viridiplantae; phylum Streptophyta; class Pinopsida; order Cupressales; family Cupressaceae; genus Chamaecyparis; species Chamaecyparis obtusa. The sequence continues at coordinate 3,114,396 of BSBK01006215.1, forward strand.
TAATGTTGTTGAAGATGATAAAAGTTATAATTATCTGATAACTGATTCACCCCCCCCCCCTCTCATTTATCTTGGTGGACTTTACTTTCTAACACCACCTGGCTATGGACCTCCGGTATGTACCTGTGGAAACTTGCTTTGTCCATTTCATGCATTTAATTTTGAAAAAATGGATTTTTCTTAGAAAAATATATTTTTTTCCTTTTTTAATTTTAGTTGTGCATCCAAGAAATTTCTCTATGCATACAAGTTTTTTTGAGTGCATCCATGATTTTCCACAACACGTTCAATCATTCTTTTTGCACTTTCAAGTGTGTGCCCTAGGTCAATATTTCTCTTTTAGGGTTTTCTATTGCGCTTTCAAATTTAATTACGCTTTTGATTATTTTAGTAGTGCATATAGGAGATTCCTATAGCGCATACTAGTTCCTACTGTGCTTTCAACTTGTTTCTATGCATTCAATTAATTTTGTTGCGCATTCAAATATTTAAGCTATGCATTTGATTTTCATCACATTTAAGTAATGAAATAGCATGTACACCCTATTTGGAAAAAAAAATTACCCTTTCAGTTAGTTTTCCTATTTGTCTGATTTCATCGATTGGTCAATTGGCTTAGGTGTTGAGTCATGTCTACAGCAAGTTGTTTGATGTCAGTTCTAGTCATTTGATATTGGATTTTGATTGTCAATCCTGATTGGTTGGTCAATTGTGATGATAAATTTTCCATTCTCTCTAAATAGAATTAGGAAAATTGATTATGGTTTGATTTGATTTTGATTGGTTGATTGACTTGTGATGATTCAATAGTTAATTATTTTTATTTTTGATATATTTTAACTTGCTTCGATAGGCTCACCTTCAGAAGTTGGGCATCTGAGGTTTCTTTCCATTACCATTTGATATGGTGGATGACCTCAACGGGAAGGAGTGCTAGCTAATTGGGTGATGTGGTTTATCGTTCTTGCTTTCCTTACCTTGATTCTGAGTGAATCAGGGTCTATTGACAGCTATGGTAGAGCGATGGCACTCTGACCATAAAAATTTTCAATTACCGATGGGGGAGATGACTATCACCCCGTAGGATGTATATAGATTATTGAGGATCCCCACTCATGAGGAGATTGTTGATTATGACCATGTGTATGATGACACTATTTGAAGATGCATCTTTGGTGACCCTACTATCAGAGATGATAGTATATTATGGGTGCAGTTCCCTTCCTTTCTCATACTTCGAGTAGTACTAGGAGTTCTGGTTGTCAATTTTTTAGTTCCTAATCAGCATGGGTATGGCTTCACTATTGGATGGGGTTAGATCTTAGAGGATATGATCGGGCATCCCCATAAATTTGATTGGAGGTCTTGCATTTTGGCACAACTATATCATGAGTTGCATGATGTTGTATACAAGCATGGGGCTACTCTCTCTATGGGGGTAGTCCTTTTATAGCTATGGACATGGGAGCATATTCTCATTACTCATCCCATTATAGTGTGATGGCATGATCTTGTTTGGTTGTTCACATTTATATATGAGGGTATGGTTGTCCAAGCTCACCTAGGCAAGCTAGACTACTAGTGCCATATCATTGATGATCTAGATCAAGTGGTGTGGAGGTTGTATCTGGGATGCAAACATTAGCTAGAGGATGCTTCATAGTTTCCTTATATGTGCATGCCACGATGGATGATAGGGCAGACACCCTTGATTATCAAGAGATTTTTCTTTCACACGGTTCTGCACCAATTTGGTCATCCTCAAGGTATGCCATGTGGATTGGAACTTTATGTACAGGTACAATTTGGGAGATCCCTTTGGGGTCCACAAATTGATTTCAAGATTTCTTGAGATGAGCTACTACAGCTTCCTCACCTAGACTAGGACATGAGGGAGCATATCATGGATGCTAGTTCTTACAGAAGCCATTTTCTAGGTTTATCGATCTAGCAGAGCCAGTACTAGGTATTGATGAGAAATTAGATGATGATGGTGGTGATGGAAGTGATGGTGGTAGATGAGGTTGTCGAGCATGACAAGCAAGTACAGTGAGACAAGGGGGTAGATTTTTTATTCATGTGATTGTATCCCCTGCTCCTACTAGAGGTGGAGTCCACATGAGAGGTGGATGAGTTAGAGTTTGAGATGGCCCCTTCAAGGATATACATTAGGTGTAGTAGGATAGACTAGCCAAATCAGGTTAGCATGGGGTATGGATATTCAAGCTGGTTGCACCATAGGTGGTAGCAGATATAGACGCACAGGTTGTGTAGATATTGGTGGACCAGGCATAGGCACCTCCAACACCTCCTCCTCCATAGGGTCCTCCTACATAGCTTCCATCTTCTTCTTCTCTTCCATCTTCTCTTCCATCTTCTTCTATTCCATCTTCTTCTATTCCATATTCTTCTCAAGCTCCTCCTCCATAGGCTCCTCCAATACGGGCTCCTTTAGCATAGGTACCAATGTAGGCTTCTGATGTTCAATCTTTACAGGATGAGGTTTCTAAGATTAGGTAGAAGGTCACTGAGATTAGTACCATGATGTAGACATTTATGGATGCCATGAGTCAACATGGGCTTCAGGAAAGCTCAAGTTGAGGTCCTGACATAAGTCCTGGTACTGATGGTGTAGGTGGTTCTAGAAGTTGATACATATATGTTAAGCCATTCTATTGATGTATATTATGATTTTGTGATATCGAGACATTGTACACATATTATTCTTTTATCAAATGATGTTCCTTATGTGATTGATAATTTCATGTTTATGGACTTTGATGGATGGAAATTGATGATACCATGGAAATTATTTGTTTTGATAGATTTACTTGATGTGATATCATTATGTGTTGGACTCTCTTTTTAGATTCTTTATATGATATGCAATTCTGATGCAGGAGCATCCTGGGTTTAAGAGCAATCTTGCATCACCCAAAAATATTTATGTTTTTATTTTCAATAAGGGCTATTTTGTACAGAGCTGCTATTTATGGAAAGTTACTATTTTTGGTCATTTTCATATGTGCTCAGAATGATATGATTTCTTTCTTGGAGGTTCATTTTGGTCATATAAGTCTGCCAGTAAAGTTTCATTGCCAGATCAAGTGTATATTGGAAGATATTGAAGATTTTCAGTATTGGCAGCAGGGTACAGAAATGTTGAACTCAGTTTTGAAGGCTTTAGAGGCCCCAGATGAGGTCAAAAATTTAGGTGACGGGTGCTTGTGTGGGTCAAGCCTGTAGAGCGCTTCGTGGCATTTTTGAAATGGGGTTATAATAGCCGATCGGGTCAACACGTGATGACTTATGGTCTTTAGAAGTTGGGCCACCTGAAATGGAAGAAAATAATTTTCTTCAAAATTTATGTTCGTCTTTCAAAGGTTATCTTGAGCCGACTATGATGTAATGAAATTCTAAGTTTGGTCAGCCTTATTAGCTAAAATTTTGGAACCTTCCCAAGTGGTGGAGAATTGCCTATATAAGGAAGGATGTATTATTGTCTTAGATAGTTCAGAATAGTTCTGGGTAGTAGATCTGGGTAATAGTTCGAGGCTTTGTCCTACAGAATATTGTAAGAGAATGCCCATGTGGCTTTGCATGTTGTAATTCTAAAAATTTGTAATTCCACATTTGTGGAGATAATAAGAAGCCAATTTTCTATTCTTGCATATTATTGTTGTTGTTTCTCTATGTCTGTTATGTGTTTGTGGTATTAAGGGGAGCACCCTTCATCAAGTGGTATCAGAGCAGATTTTTTTGAGTGTGTAAATAGATCACCGACTGTGAGGTAGTTTGCACCAGGACCGTGGTTAGGGTTTCAGTGCGCATCATGAAAATGCCTCCACGAAGAGAACATGGTGGAAGAGTTGGTGCTGTGACACTTGAGGTTAGAGAGCTGCAAAGACAAGTGCGAGCATTACAATAAGAGATTCACAGAGGAATGAATCTTAATGTCAGAGATGAAAGCAAGGATGAAGCTGAAGAAGAATATCAAGAAGGAGAAGTTGAAATTGTGAATCAGGAGGAAGAAAAACTTTTTCGGGCGATTTTCAAGATTGAGAAAAGACCTAAGATTGAGGTTCCTACATTTTTTGGAAATCTTAACCCAGAAGAATTCATCGACTAGATCAATGAATGTGAAAAATATTTTGAGTATAAAGATGTTGAGGATCCTGATAGGGTCAAATTTGTGAAGGCCAGACTGAAAGGTCATGCGAAGATATGGTGGCAAGAGATTCAGTTGGAGCGAAATAGAAGGGGAAAGGAGAAAATCACGAGATGGGATCGGATGGTGGATAAATTGAAGTGACAGTTCATTCCTGTTGATTATGAGCTTGACCTACTGAAGAAAATGTAGAGTTTGAAGCAAGTAGGAAGATCTGTTTAGGAGTATACAGAGGAGTTCTATTGACTTCTCATCAAAATAGGCCATGCAGAAGCTGATAAGGAGAAAGTTGCCCGATACCTTAATGGGTTAAGGCCAAGCATTCAGGAGGAGCTGAATCTGGTTCGAATGAACAGTATTGAAGAGGCATACTAGTTTGCCCTAAAAGTAGAGGAAAAGCTGAACAAGAAGTTTGAGAGCAGACAAAATAGAAGAGGTCGCGGTGGACGATCTGGTGGATGGTCATATGGTGGTCGAAATGAAGATCTGAAAAAGAAGGATGAGGCCAGTAGCAGTCAGAATCAGTGAGAAAATAATTCCAATCGCTTCCAAGATCAGAATAATAGAGATCAAAGAGGAAGGGGAAGAGGATAAGGATCTAGAAGAGGTGGCTTCCGTGGACCATATTTTCAATGTGCAGAAGAAGGTCATAGGGAATTTGAATGTCCTCAGTGCAAACACAAAATAGACAGGAGAAATGAAGGCCAGGCCAGAGTTGCACATGTAGATGAAGATGCCAGATCATCAAATTCTGAAGATGCTGAAAGAGGAGAAATATTGATTAACAGAAGAGTCCTATTGAGTGGTGAGAATGAACCTGAGCAAAGGAGGAGCTTGTTTCACACTAGGTGCAAGTGTGAAGGTAAATTTTGTGATGTGATTATCGATAGTGGAAGCACTGGCAATTTGGTGTCAGAAGAGATGGTGACAAAGTTGAAGCTCAAGAGATAGAAACACCCACATCCATATCAGATTACCTGGGTACAGGATGACGACAAGGTCATGGTCAATGAACAATGCCTAGTGAAATTCAAGATTGGTGGATACCAAGATGAGGTACTATGTGATATCATATCTATGGATGCATGTCATATGTTGTTGGGTAAACCATGGCAGTTTGACAGATGTGTTGTACATGATGGTCGTGCGAATACCTATTCCCTGACAAAGGATGGAGTGCGACATAAGCTAAAATCATTGAAGGAGACTGAAGAAAAGGTATGTGGTAATGCAAGGATAACTTTTGTTGATGGAAAAAATTTCCTAGATGGTATGAGGCATGAGCATGTATGTTTTTCTTTAATTCCAAAAGCTGGTAAAGAGGAAGTAGAAGATGTTCCTGTAGAAGTTGCAGATTTGTTGAATGAGTTTCAGGATATTATATCCGATAACGTGCCTGATGGATTACCACCAATTAGGAAGATCAGTCATCAGATGGACTTGATCCTAAGAGTGAGTTTTCCGAATAAGACAGCACACAGAATGACACCTGCAGAAAGTGAGGAGTTGAACACACAAGTACATGAACTATTACAGAAGGGGTTGATTCGAGAGAGTCTGAGTCACTGTGCTGTACCAATGGTATTAGCACCAAAGAAGAATAGAGAGTGGAGGATGTGTATAGATTCTAGGGCAATAAACAAGATCACAATCAAGTACAGGTTTCCATTGCCCCGAATGGATGATATTATGGACTGTTTGAGTGGAGCTGTGTATTTTTCAAAGATAGATCTAAAAAGTGGATATCATTAGATTTGGATCAGAGAAGGAGATAAATGGAAGACTTCCTTCAAGACAAAGGAAGGACTGTATGAGTGGTTAGTCATGCCTTTTGGACTAACCAATGCACCGAGCACTTTCATGCGGCTCATGAATGAGGTTCTAAAAGAATTTCTGGGTAAGTTTGTCATTGTTTACCTAGATGATATTTTGATCTTTAGTAAGACATTGGAGGAGCATATGATGCATATTCGTATGGTATTTGAGAAGCTGAGAGAAGAGAAATTGTTGATTAATTTGAAGAAGTGCAGTTCTGTGAAGAAATAGTTAGTGTATTTGGGATTTGTAGTTTCAGCAGAAGGTCTAAAAATGGACCCAGAGAAGGTATAGGCTATCCTTGAATGGCCTACTCCAAGGAGTCCTACTGAGGTAAGATCTTTTCATGGTTTGGCTAGCTTTTACAGAAAGTTTATCAAAAATTTTAGTAGTATTTGTGGTCGTTTGACTGAAACAATGACAGGGGATAGAAAAGAGTTTAAGTGGACTAATGGGGTAGAAAAGAGTTTTCAATTGTTGAAACAAAAAGTTATAGGATAACCTATTTTAGCACTTCCAGATTTTAATAAGGTGTTTCAAGTAGATTGTGATGCTAGTGGTACTGCAATAGGAGCTGGTATAAGCCAAGAAGGTAAACCTGTTGCTTATTTTAGTAAAAAATTAAATGATGCCAAGAGGAAATATTCTCTTTATGATCAAAAATTTTATGCTATAGTTCAGGCATTAAAAAAATGGAGACATTATCTGCTTCCTAAGGAGTTTGTTTTGTATACTGATCATCAAGCTTTACAATATTTGAATAGTCAAAGAAAGTTGAATCAGAGGCATTTGAAATGGGTTGAGTTTTTGCAGAGTTATACATTTGTTTTGAAACACAGGAGTGGAAAGTCTAATAGGGTTGCAGATGCTCTTAGCAGAAGGCAACTATTACTGACAGAAATGTAGATTGAAGTGGTTGGGTTCAAGGAACTCAAGAATTTGTATCCAGAGGATCCTGATTTTGGTGAAGCTTGGAAAGCTTGTACAGAACCTGTTACTCTAGACAGGATGAAATGGTTGGATTTCATCATCCAAGATGATATGCTATTCAGAGGGAGTCAGTTGTGCATTCTATGAAGTTCTATGAGCGAGAATCTCATCAAGGAGAAGCATAGTGGAGGATTGGCTGGACATTTTGGTCATGATAAAACCCTTGGTTTGGTTAGTAAGAATTATTATTGGCCACAGTTGCAGCAAGATGTGAAGAAGTTTGTACAGAGTTGCAGAGTATGTCAGATGGCGAAAGGAGTGAAGAAAAATATATGATTGTATCAACCATTACCTGTACCAGAGAAGCCTTGGGAGGATATCAACATGGACTTTGTTCTTGGTTTACCGAGGACTCAGTGGGGACATGATTCAATTTTTGTAGTGGTTGATAGATTTTCAAAGATGACACATTTCATTCCCTGCAAGAAGACTAATGATGTTGTTCATGTAGCAGAATTGTTTTTCAGAGAAGTAGTGAGACTTCATGGTTTTCCAAAGACCATAGTTTTAGATCGGGACACTAAGTTTGTTGGATATTTCTGGCGTACGTTGTGGAAGAAGTTGAAGATAGATTTAAAGTTCATTTCATCACATCATCCACAGATTGATGGACAGACAGAGGTGGTGAATAGGAGTTTGGGAAATTTGCTGAGATGTTTGGTTGGAGATAAGCCAACAGGATGGGATTTGATTTTACCATAGGCGGAATTTGCATACAATAATTCTATCAATAGGAGCACTCATAAATCACCATTACAGATTATATATGGAAGTAGTCTAAGAAATGCATCTAAATTGAGGAAGATAGATAAAGGAGAAATAAGTAGTGCTGAAGCTGAGGATTTTGCAGAACATTTGAAGAACATCCATGGGGAGGTGAGGAAGCATATTACCAAGATGAACGCACAGTATAAGGCTAAGGTAGATGAGAAAAGGAGGTATAAAGAATTTCAGGTTGGTGAAGAAGTCATGGTTCATTTGCGGAAGGAGCAGTTTCCAGTTGGTACATATAACAAGCTGAAAATAAAGAAGTTTGGACCATGTAGAATACTAAAGAAATATGATTCAGGAAATGCATACGAGGTAGAATTGCCTACTGAGCTAAATATTTCACCAGTGTTTAACATTTCAGATCTAACAGAGTATCATGAAGGAGGTGTTGAAGATGAGATCACAGTAGCACAGTGGAGTATTCAAGCAACTAGTTTAGACACTAAGGAGATTGAAGATATACTGGACAGTCGTGTTGGCAGAAGCACAAAGAACAGGACATATGAAGAATATCTGGTCAAGTGGAAAGGATGACCTGTTGAAGATTCATCATGGCTGACAAAGGAGGAGGTTAGCCATCTTGGTTTTCCTCTGCACACCTGAGTCATGATAGGGTCACTTCTCAAATTACCCCGGGTGTCTGATGCATGAGCATCCTGGGTGTAAGAGCAATTTTGCATCACCCAAAAATATTTATGTTTTTATTTTCAATAAGGGCTATTTTGTGCAGAGCTGCTATTTATGGAAAGTTACTATTTTTGTTCATTTTTGTATGTGCTTAGAATGATCTGATTTCTTTTTTGGAGGTTCATTTTGGTCATATAAGTCTACCAGTAAAGTTTCATTGCCAGATCAAGTATATATTGGAAGATATTGAAGATTTTCGGTATTGGCAGCAGGGTACAGAAACTTTGAACTTAGTTTTGAAGGCTTTAGAGGCCCCGGATGAGGTCAAAAATTTAGGTGATGGGCGCTTGCGTGGGTCAAGCCTGTAGAGCGCTTCGTGGCATTTCTGAAATGGGGTTATAATAGCCGATCGGGTCAACTGGTGATGACTTATGGTCTTCAGAAGTTGCGCCACCTGAAATGGCAGAAAATATTTTTTTAAAAAAATTCTATTCTGGTTTCAAAGGTTATCTTGAGCTGACTATGATGTAATGAAATTCTAAGTTTGGTCGACCTTATTGGCTAAAATTCTGGAACCTTCCCAGGTGGTGGAGAATTGCCTATATAAAGAAGGTTGTATTATTGTCTTAGGTAGTCCAAAATAGTTCTGGGTAGTAGATCTAGGTAATAGTTCGAGGCTTTGTCCTACAGAATATTATAAGGGAATGCCCATGTGGCTTTGCATGTTGTAATTTTAAAAATTTATAATTCCACATTTGTGGAGATAATAAGAAGCCAATTTTCTGTTCTTGCATATTATTGTTGTTGTTTCTCTATGTCTGTTATGTGTTTGTGGTATTAAGGGGAGCACCCTTCATCAAGTGGTATTAGAGTAGGTTTTCTTGAGTGTGTAAATAGATCACCGACTGTGAGGCAGTTTGCACCAAGACCGTGGTTAGGGTTTCAGCACGCATCGCAAAAATGCCTCCACGAAGAGAATGTGGTGGAAGAGCTGGTGCTGTGACACCTGAGGTTAGAGAGCTGCAGAGACAAGTGCGAATATTGCAAGAAGAGATTCGTAGAGGAATGAATCTTAATGTCAGAGACGAAAGCGAGGATGAAGCCGAAGAAGAATATCAAGAAGAAGTTGAAATTGTGAACCAGGAGGAAGAAAACTTTTTCGGGCGATTTCCAAGATTGGGAAAAGACCTAAGATTGAGGTTCCTACATTTTTTGGAAATCTTAACCCATAGGAATTGATCGATTGGATCAATGAATGTGAAGAATATTTTGAATATGAAGATGTTGAGGATCCTGATAGGGTCAAATTTGCGAAGGCCAGACTGAAAGGTCATGCGAAGATATGGTGGCAAGAGATTCAGTTGGAGCAAATAGAAGGGAAAAGGAGAAAATCACGAGATGGGATCAGATGGTGGATAAATTGAAGTGACAGTTCATTCCTGTTGATTATGAGCTTGACCTACTGAAGAAAATGCAGAGTTTGAAGCAAGCAGGAAGATTTATTTAGGAGTATACAGAGGAGTTCTATTGACTTCTCATCAGAACAGGCCATACAGAAGCTGATAAGGAGAAAGTTGCCTGATACCTTAATGGGTTAAGGCCAAGCATTCAGGAGAAGTTGAATCTGGTTTGAATGAACAGTATTGTAGAGGCATACCAGTTTGCCCTAAAAGTAGAGGAAAAGCTAAATAAGAAGTTTGAGAGCAGACAAAATGGAAGAGGTCATGATGGACAATCTGGTGGAAGTTCATATGGTGGCTGAAATGAAGATCTGAAAAAGAAGGATGAGGCCAGTAGCAGTCAAAATCAGCGAGGAAATAATTCCAATCGCTTCCATGATCAAAATAATAAAGATCAAAGAGGAAGGGGAAGAGGACAAAGATTTGTAAGAGGTGGCTTCCGTGGAACATGTTTTCACTATGGAGAAGGTCATAGGGCATTTAAATGTCCTCAGCACCAAGGTAGAATAGATAGGAGAAATGAAAGCCAGGCTAGAGTTGCACATTTAGATGAAGATGCTAGATCATCAAATTCTGAAGATGCTGAAAGAGGAGAAACGTTGATTAACAGAAGAGTCCTATTGAGTGGTGAGAATGAACATGAGTAAAGGAGGAACTTGTTTCGCACCAGGTGCAAGTGTGAAGGTAAATATTGTGATGTGATTATCGATAGTGGAAGCACTAGCAATTTGGTGTCAGAAGAGATGGTGACAAAGTTGAAGCTCAAGAGACAGAAACACCCACATCCATATCAGATTGCCTGAGTATAGGATGACCACAAGGTCATGGTCAATGAACAATGCCTGGTGAAGTTCAAGATTGGTGGATACCAAGATGAGGTACTGTGTGATATCATATCTATGGATGCATGTCATATGTTGTTGGGTAGACCATGGTAGTTTGACAGATGTGTTGTACATGATAGTCGTGTGAATACTTATTCCCTGACAAAGGATGGAGTGTGACATAAGCTAAAACCATTGAAGGAGACTGAAGAAAAGGTATGTGGTAATGCAAGGATAACTTTTTTTGATGGAAGAAATTTCCTAGATGGTATGAGGCAGGAGCATGTATATTTTGCTTTAATTCCAAAAGCTGGTAAAGAGGAAGTAGAAGATGTTCATGTAAAAGTTGCAGATTTGTTGAATGAGTTTCAAGATATTATATCCGATAACATGCCTGATGGATTACCACCAGTCAGGAAGATCAATCATCAGATAGACTTGATCCCAGGAGCGAGTTTTCCGAATAAGGCAGCACACAAAATGACACCTGCAAAAAGTGAGGAGTTGAACAGACAAGTACATGAACTATTACAGAAGGGGTTGATTCGAGAGAGTCTGAGTCCCTGTGCTATACCAGTGGTATTAGAACTAAAGAAGAATGGAGAGTGGAGGATGTGTACAGATTCTAGGGCAATAAATAAGATCACAATCAAGTACAGGTTTCCATTGCCACAAATGGATGATATTATGGACTGTTTGAGTGGAGCTGTGTATTTTTCAAAGATAGATCTGAAAAGTGGATATCATCAGATTCAGATCAGAGAAGGAGATGAATGGAAGACTACCATCAAGACAAAGGAAGGACTGTATGAGTGGTTAGTCATGCCTTTTGGGCTAACCAATGCACCGAGCATTTTCATGCGGCTCATGAACGAGGTTCTAAAAGAATTTCTGGGTAAATTTGTCATTGTTTACCTAGATGATATTTTGATCTTTAGTAAGACATTGGAGGAGCATATGATGCATATTCGTATGGTATTTGAGAAGCTGAGAGAAGAGAAATTATTGATTAATTTGAAGAAGTGCAGTTCTATGAAGAAAGAGTTAGTGTATTTGGGATTTTTAGTTTCAACATAAAGTCTAAAAATGGACCTAGAGAAGGTACAGGCTATCCTTGAATGGCCTGCTCCAAGGAGTGCTACTGAGGTAAGATCTTTTCATGGTTTGGCTAGCTTTTATAGAAAGTTTATCAAAAAATTTAGCAGTATTTGTGGTCACTTGACTGAAACAATGAGAGGGGATAGAAAAGAGTTTAAGTGGACTAATGGGGCAGAAAAGAGTTTTCAATTGTTGAAACAAAAAGTTACAGAACAACTTATTTTAGCACTTCCAGATTTTAATAAGGTGTTTCAAGTAGATTGTGATGCTAGTGGTACTGCAATAGGAGCTGTTGTGAACCAAGAAGGTAAACCTGTTGCTTATTTAAGTGAGAAGTTAAATGATGCCAAGAGGAAATATTCTGTTTATGATCAGGAATTTTATGCTATAGTTGAAGCATTAAAGAAGTGAAGACATTATCTACTTCCTAAAGAGTTTGTTTTGTATACTGATCATCAAGCTTTACAATATTTGAATAGTCAAGGAAAGTTGAATCAGAGGCATTTGAAATGGGTTGAGTTTTTGCAGAGTTATACATTTATTTTGAAACATAGGAGTGGAAAGTCTAATAGGGTTGCAGATGCTCTTAGCAGAAGGCAACTATTGCTGACAAAAATGTAGATTGAAGTGGTTGGGTTCAAAAAACTCAAGAATTTGTATCCAGAGGATCCTGATTTTGGTGAAGTTTGGAAAGCTTGTACAGAACCTGTTACTCTAGACAGGATGAAATGGTTGGATTTCATCATCCAGGATGATATGCTATTTAGAGGGAGTCAGTTGTGCATTCCACAAAGTTCTATGAGGGAGAATCTCATCAAGGAGAAGCATAGTGGAGGATTGGCTGGACATTTTGGTCATGATAAAACCGTTGGTTTGGTTAATGAGAATTATTATTGGCCACAGTTGCAGCAAGATGTGAAGAAGTTTGTACAGAGTTGCAGAGTATGTCAGATGGGGAAAGGAGTGAAGCAAAATACAAGATTGTATCAGCCATTACCCGTACCAGAGAAGCCTTGGGAGGATATTAGCATGGACTTTGCTCTTGGTTTACCGAGGACTCAGCGGGGACATGATTCAATTTTTGTAGTGGTTGACAAATTTTCAAAAATGGCACATTTCATTCCCTGCAAGAAGACTAATGATGTTGTTCATGTAGTAGAATTGTTTTTCAGAGAAGTAGTGAGAATTCATGGTTTGCCAAAGACCATAGTTTCAGATCGAGACACTAAGTTTGTTGGATATTTTTGGCGTACTTTGTGGAAGAAGTTGAAGATAGATTTGAAGTTTAGTTCATCACATAATCCACAGACTGATGGACAGACAGAGGTGGTGAATATGAGTTTGGGAAATTTGCTGAGATGTTTGGTTGGAGATAAGCCAATAGGATGGGATTTGATTTTACCACAGGTGGAATTTGCATACAATAATTCTATCAATAGGAGCACTGGTAAATCACCATTCTAGATTGTATATGGAAGTAGTCCAAAAAATGCATCTGAATTAAGGAAGATAGATAAAGGAGAAATAAGTAGTGCTGAAGCTGAGGATTTTGCAGAACACTTGAAGAACATCCATGGAGAGGTGAGGAAGCATATTACCAAGATGAACACACAGTATAAGGCTAAGCAAATGAGAAAAGGAGGTATAAGAAATTTGAGGTTGGTGATGAAGTCATGGTTCATTTGAGGAAGGAGCGGTTTCCAATTGGTACATATAACAAGTTGAAAATGAAGAAGTTTGGACCATGTAGGATACTAAAGAAACATGATTCAGGAAATGCATACGAGGTAGAATTGCCTATTGAGCTAAATATTTCACCAGTGTTTAACATTTTAGATCTAACAGAGTATCATGAAGGAGGTGTTAAAGATGAGATCACAGCAGCATAGTGGAGTATTCCAGCAACTAGTTCAGACACTAAGGAGATCGAAGATATACTGGACAGTCGTGTTGGCAGAAGCACAAGGAACAGGACATATGAAGAATATCTGGTCAAGTGGAAAGGATGACCTATTGAAGATTCATCATGGCTGACAAATGAGGAGGTTAGCCATCTTGGTTTTCCTCTGCACACCTGAGTCGTGATAGGATCACTTCTCAAATTACCCCAGGTGTCTGATGCAGGAGCATCCTGGGTGTAAGAGCAATCTTGCATCACCCAAAAATATTTATGTTTTTATTTTCAATAAGGGCTATTTTGTGTAGAGCTGCTATTTATGGAAAGTTACTATTTTTGGTCATTTTTGTATGTGCTCAGAATGATCTGATTTCTTTCTTGGAGGTTCATTTTGGTCATATAAGTCTGCCAATAAAGTTTCATTGCCAGATCAAGTGTATATTGGAAGATATTGAAGATTTTTGGTATTGGCAGCAGGGTACAGAAACTTTGAACTCAGTTTTGAAGGCTTTAGAGGCCCCGGATGAGGTCAAAAATTTGGGTGACGGGTGCTTGCGCAGGTCAAGCCTATAGAGCGCTTCGTGGCATTTCGAAAATGGGGTTATAATAGCCGATCGGGTCAAATGGTGATGACATATGGTCTTCAAAAGTTGGGCCACCTGAAATGGCAGAAAATAATTTTCTTTAAAATTTTTGTTCAGGTTTCAAAGGTTATCTTGAGCCGACTATGATGTAATGAAATTCTAAGTTTGGTCGGCCTTATTGGCTAAAATTCTGGAACCTTCCCAGGCGGTGGAGAATTGCCTATATAATGAAGGCTGTATTATTGTCTTAGGTAGTTCAGAATAGTTCTGGGTAGTAGATCTAGTTAATAGTTTGAGGCTTTGTCATACAAAATATTGTAAGGGAATGCCCATGTGGCTTTGCATGTTGTAATTCTAAAAATTTATAATTCCACATTTGTGGAGATAATAAGAAGCTAATTTTTTGTTCTTGCATATTATTGTTGTTGTTTCTCTATGTCTGTTATGTGTTTGTGGTATTAAGGGGAGCACCTTTCATCAAGTGGTATCAAAGCAAGTTTTCTTGAGTGTGTAAACAGATCACCGACTGTGAGGCAGTTTGCACCAGGACCGTGCTTAGGCTTTCAGTGTGCATCGTGAAAATGCCTCCACGAAGAGAACGTGGCAGAAGAGCTGGTGCTATGACACCTGAGGTTAGAGAGCTACAGAGACAAGTGCGAGCATTGCAAGAAGAGATTCACAGAGGAATGAATCTTAATGTCAAAGATGAAAGTGAGGATGAAGCCGAAGAAGAATATGAAGAAGGAGAAGTTGAAATTGTGAACCAGGAGGAAGAAAGACTTTTTTGGGCGATTTTCAAGATTGGGAAAAGACCTAAGATTGAGGTTCCTACATTTTCTAGAAATTTTAACCCAGAGGAATTGATCGACTAGATCAATGAATGTGAAGAATATTTTTAGTATGAAGATGTTGAGGATCCTGATAAAGTCAAATTTGCGAAGGCCAGACTGAAAGGTCATGCGAAGATATGGTGGCAAGAGATTCAGTTGGAGTGAAATAAAAGGGGAAAGGAGAAAATCATGAGATGGGATCAGATGGTGGATAAATTGAAGCGACAGTTCATTCCTGTTGATTATAAGCTTGACCTACTCAAGAAAATGCAGAGTTTGAAGCAAGCAGGAAGATCTGTTCAGGAGTATACAGATGAGTTCTATCAACTTATCATCAGAACAGTCCATGCAGAAGCTGATAAGGAGAAAGTTGCCCGATACCTTAATGGGTTAAGGCCAAGCATTTAGGAGGAGCTAAATCTAGTTTGAATAAACAGTATTGAAGAGGCATACTAGTTTGCCCTAAAAGTAGAGGAAAAGCTGAACAAGAAGTTTGAGAGCAGACAAAATGGAAGAGGTCGCAGTAGATGATTTGGTGGACGGTCATAAGATGGCTGAAATGAAGATCCAAAAAAGAAGGATGAGGCCAGTAGGAGTCAGAATCAGCAAGAAAATAATTCCAATCGCTTCCAGGATCAGAATAATAGAGATCAAAGAGGAAGGGGAAGAGGACAAGGATCTGGAAAAGGTGGCTTCCGTGGAACATGTTTTCACTGTGGAGAAGAAGTTCATAGGGCATTTGAATGTCCTCAGCACCAAGGTAGAATAGATAGGAGAAATGAAGGCCAGGCCAGAGTTGCACATGTAGATGAAGATGCCAGATCATCAAATTTTGAAGATGCTGAAAGAAGAGAAATGTTGATTAACAGAAGAGTCATGTTGAGTGGTGAGAATGAACCTGAGCAAAGGAGGAGCTTGTTTTGCACCACGTGCAAGTGTGAAGGTAAATGTTGTGATGTGATTATTGATAGTGGAAGCACTAGCAATTTGGTGTCAAAAGAGATGGTGACAAAGTTGAAGCTCAAGAGACAGAAACACCCACATCCATATCAGATTGCCTGGGTACAGGATGAACACAAGGTCATGGTCAATGAACAATGCCTGGTGAAGTTCAAGATTGGTGGATACCAAGATGAGGTACTGTGTGATATCATATCTATGGATGTATGTCATATGTTGTTGGGTAGACCATGGCAGTTTGACAGATGTGTTGTACATGATGGTCGTGCGAATACCTATTCCCTGACAAAGGATGGAGTGTGACATAAGCTAAAACCATTAAAGCAGACTGAAGAAAAGGTATGTGGTAATGCAAGGATAACTTTTGTTGATGGAAGAAATTTCCTAAATGGTATGAGGTATGAGCATGTATGTTTTTCTTTAATTCCAAAAGCTGGTAAAGAGAAAGTAGAAGATGTTCCTGTAGAAGTTGCAGATTTGTTGAATGAGTTTCAGGATATTCTATCTAATAACATGCCTGATGGATTACCACCAGTCAGGAATATCAGTCATCAGATGGACTTGATCCCAGGAGTGAGTTTTTCGAATAAGACAGCACATAGAATGACACCTGCAAAAAGTGAGGAGTTGAACAGACAAGTACATGAACTATTACAGAAGGGGTTGATTCGAGAGAGTCTGAGTCCCTGTGTTGTACCAACAGTATTAGCACCAAAGAATAATGGAGAGTGGAGGATGTGTATAGATTCTAGAGCAATAAACAAGATCACAATCAAGTACAGGTTTCTATTGCCACGAATGGATGATATTATGGACTGTTTGAGTGGAGTTGTGTATTTTTCAAAGATAGATCTGAAAAGTGGATATCATCAGATTCAAATCAGAGAAGAAGATGAATGGAAGACTACCTTCAAGACAAAGGAAGGGCTGTATGAGTGGTTAGTCATGCCTTTTGGGCTAACCAATGCACCAAGCACTTTCATGCGGCTCATGAACGAGGTTCTGAAAAAATTTCTGGGTAAGTTTGTCATTGTTTACCTAGATGATATTTTGATCTTTAGTAAGACATTGGAGGAGCATATGATGCATATTCGTATGGTATTTGAGAAGCTGAGAGAAGAGAAATTGTTGATTAATTTGAAGAAGTTCAGTTCTATGAAGAAAGAGTTAGTGTATTTGGGATTTGTAGTTTCATTAGAAGGTCTAAAAATGGACCCAGAGAAGGTACAAGCTATCCTTGAATGACCTACTCCAAGGAGTGCTACTGAGGTAAGATCTTTTGATGGTTTGGCTAGCTTTTACAGAAAGTTTATCAAAAAATTTTAGCAGTATTTGTGGTCACTTGATTGAAACAATGAGAGGGGATAGAAAAGAGTTTAAGTGGACTAATGAGGCAAAAAAGAGTTTTCAATTGTTGAAACAAAAAGTTACAGAACAACCTATTTTAGCACTTCCAGATTTTAATAAGGTGTTTCAAGTATATTGTGATGCTAGTGGTACTGCAATAGGAGCTGTTATGAGCCAAGAAGGTAAACTTGTTGCTTATTTTAGTGAGAAGTTAAATGATGCCAAGAGGAAATATTTTATTTATGATCAAGAATTTTATGCTATAGTTCAGGCATTAAAGAAGTGGAGACATTATCTGCTTGCTAAGGATTTTGTTTTGTATACTGATCATCAAGCTTTACAGTATTTGAATAGTCAAGAAAAGTTGAATCAGAGGCATTTGAAATGGGTTGAGTTTTTGCAGAGTTATAAATTTGTTTTGAAACACAGGAGTGGAAAGTCTAATAGGGTTGCAGATGCTCTTAGCAGAAGGAAACTATTGCTGATAGAAATGCAGATTGAAGTGGTTGGGTTCAAGGAACTCAAAAATTTGTATCCAAAGGATCCTGATTTTGGTGAAGCTTGGAAAGCTTGTACAGAACCTGTTACTCTAGACAGGATGAAATGGTTGGATTTCATCATCCAGGATGATATGCTATTCAGAGGGAGTCAGTTGTGCATTCCACGAAGTTCTATGAGGGAGAATCTCATCAAGGAGAAGCATAGTGGAGGATTGGTTGGATATTTTGGTCATGATAAAACCCTTGGTTTGGTTAGTGAGAATTATTATTGGTCACAATTGCAGCAAGATGTGAAGAAGTTTATATAGAGTTGCAGAGTATGTCAGATGGCGAAAGGAGTGAAGCAGAATACAAGATTGTATCAGCCATTACCCGTACCAGAGAAGCCTTGGGAGGATATCAGCATGAACTTTGTTCTTGGTTTACCGAGGACTCAGTGCGGACATGATTCAATTTTTGTAGTGGTTAACAGATTTTTAAAGATGGCACATTTCATTCCCTGCAAGAAGATTAATGATGTTGTTCATGTAGCAGAATTATTTTTCAGAGAAGTAGTGAGACTTCATGGTTTGCCAAAGACCATAGTTTCAGATCGGGACACTAAGTTTGTTAGATATTTCTGGCGTACGTTGTGGAAGAAGTTGAAGATAGATTTGAAGTTTAGTTCATCACATCATCCACAGACTGATGGACAGACAGAGGTGGTAAATAGGAGTTTGAAAAATTTGCTGAGATGTTTGGTTGGAGATAAGCCAACAGGATGGGATTTGATTTTACCACAGGTAGAATTTGCATACAATAATTCTGTCAACAGGAGCACTGGTAAATCACCATTCCAGATTTTATATGGAAGTAGTCCAAAAAATGCATCTGAATTAAGGAAGATAGATAAAGGAGAAATAAGTAGTGCTAAAGCTGAGGATTTTGCAGAACACTTGAAGAACATCCATGGAGAGGTGAGGAAGCATATTACCAAGATGAACGCACAGTATAAGGCTAAGGCAGATGAGAAAAGGAGGTATAAGGAATTTTAGGTTGGTGATGAAGTCATGGTTCATTTGTGGAAGGAGCAGTTTCCAGTTGGTACATATAACAAGTTGAAAATGAAGAAGTTTGGACCATGTAGGATACTAAAGAACCATGATTTAGGAAATGCATACGAGGTAGAATTGCCTACTGAGCTAAATATTTCACCAGTGTTTAACATTTCAGATCTGACAGAGTATCATGAAGGAGGTGTTGAAGATGAGATCACAGCAGCACAGTGGAGTATTCCAGCAACTAGTTTAGACACTAAGGAGATCGAAGATATACTAGACAGTCGTGTTGGCAGAAGCACAAGGAACAAGACATATGAAGAATATCTGGTCAATTGGAAAGGATGACCTGTTAAAGATTCATCATAGCTGACAAAGGAGGAGGTTAGCCATCTTGGTTTTCCTCTGCACACCTAAGTCGTGACAGGGTCACTTCTCAAATTACCCCAGGTGTCTGATGCAGGAGCATCCTGGGTGTAAGAGCAATCTTGCATCACCCAAAAATATTTATGTTTTTATTTTCAATAAGGGCTATTTTGTGTAGAGCTGCTATTTATGGAAAGTTACTATTTTTGGTCATTTTCGTATGTGCTCAGAATGATCTGATTTCTTTCTTGGAGGTTCATTTTGGTCATATAAGTCTGTCAGTATAGTTTCATTGCCAGATCAAGTGTATATTGGAAGATATTGAAGATTTTTGGTATTGGCAGCAGGGTACAGAAACTTTGAACTCAATTTTGAAGGCTTTAGAGGTCCCGGATGAGGTCAAAAATTTTGGTGATGGGCGCTTGCGCGGGTCAAGCTTGTAGAGCGCTTCGTGGCATTTTTGAAATGGTGTTATAATAGCCGATCGGGTCAACTGGTGATGACTTATGGTCTTCGGAAGTTGGGCCACCTGAAATAGCGAAAAATAATTTTCTTCAAAATTTATGTTCAAGTTTCAAAGGTTATCTTGAGCTGACTATGATGTAATGAAATTGTAAGTTTGGTCGGCCTTACTGGCTAAAATTCTGGAACCTTCCCAGGCGGTGGAGAATTGTCTATATAAGGAAGGCTGTATTATTGTCTTAGGTAGTTCAGAATAGTTCTGGGTAGTAGATCTGGGTAATAGTTCGAGGCTTTGTCCTACAAAATATTGTAAGGGAATGCCCATGTGGCTTTGCATGTTGTAATTCTAAAAATTTGTAATTCCACATTTGTGGAGATAATAAGAAGCCAATTTTCTGTTCTTGCATATTATTGTTGTTGTTTTTCTATGTCTGTTATGTGTTTGTGGTATTAAGGGGAGCACCCTTCATCAAATTCTATATGCTTTATCTCTATATGCTATATTTTTATGCTTTTTAGATGTAGTTTATGATATGAATGCACATGTTATGCCTAAATATGGAAATGAATATCTCATTTATTACATAGATTATATGGATGCATTTATTACATGGTTTAATGTTTAATGATCTCTAATGATATTTAATGGTTTAATGATTATGTGATATGGATTATGTGGATGGATGCATGTATATGACGATATGGATGATGTAATGTAATGCAATGAGATGGATGATTAATGAAATGTAAATGTTATAAATGATCTTTAATGCATTTATATGATTTAATGATTAATTTATGGATTTAGATAATTTAATGAACTTAATGATTAATGTAATGATAGATGGATGTAATTTAATGATTAATAAAAATGACCTAATGAACTGAGATTTAATAATGAATAATGGACTTAATAAAATTAGATGACCTAATGAAATACACTTATATGTTTGAATATAACTCAAAATTTAAATGTAACAAACCCTAAATGAATGCACCTGATAATGCAATGATCTAATCATATGATTTAAATGAAATTTTTAAAATGAACTTAATGAAATGCAATGATACAATAATGTAACCTAATGCAATGATAACCTTATGATGTTCACTTAATGTAATGAAAATACAATGAATACAATTAAATGATAAGATATAAAATGAATGAAAATTAATGCAATGTAATTTAATGTTGAATGCAATTTAAGAATGACCTAAAAATGAATGCAGATTAATATGATGAATGCAACTAAAATGCAACGTGATTTAATAATGCAATTAATCTAATGCAATGCACCTTAATCTAAGCTTGATTTTTATTTCTTGATTTCCAACACATTCTATCACATCAGGTTTTGATGAAATTTTCAATTGTAGTTTACTCCACCCCCTCTTTTCTTTTTCAAAATCAATTTTTGAGCTAAGAAAGCAATCAACTTAAATGAATTTAATCTAATATGGATGTAGCTAGCTGTCACTATTCACAAATTAGGAGCTTATTTTCATCATTGAGCAATTTTTGAGACCTGAATTTGGCACAATCATCACTGGTTCAACCATGATGATATGAATATTGATTCCCTTTCCATGTTGCATTCCCAATCTTGGTACAAATATCACTGATTTAAATCAATCATGAGAGTATGAATACTGCTTTCATTGGATTCAATGTTGCAAATGGATTTTGGTATTATGATATATAAAATCAAAATATCCAAGGTATCCTATTGTGTAAACAAACAAAGATCTAATTTTTTCCATATGTGCATGTCCTCAATGATCCTTTGATGATCATGTCATTAGACAAATGATACATACTTAAAAACCTTGATCTTACGACACTCGTTCAGACACCAATAAAATATCATGCTTTCATCATTGCTTATCTGGTCCAAGACTTCATCAATTTTCTAGAAAGACATGATTTCATCAATCAAGTAATCACTTAAAAAAAAATTGCATTATTTTTCAAATTTATATTTCAAGTATAGTTCCATCTATTTTATATTTTTAATCTTGATAAAGGTAAGGTCTTTGAGAGATCTTGGATCAAAAGTTTGCATTTGTTTGAATTGAAGTTTGGATTAGGATTTGATTCTTTAAGTGTTCCAATTGTGATTTGATGAATCATGTTTTCCTAGAGAATAGATTTTCCCCTAGTTGATGTTGTTACGTTGTTGGACTTGGACACTTTTTAGATCTAGGATGAAAGCTTTAGGTATTTTCAAATGCAATTCTGGGGTTTTATTATGCAATATATACAAATGTTGGTGAATGTAATATATACAAGGATGACAACTAGGCATGAGACTTGACTTGAATTTTAAGATGCCTATTTACTAGGTTTTCACCAATTGAATTGATTTGCTTTTTTTTCTCTTTTCAAGCTTTTTTCCTTTTTTTTTGCTACCAAAGTGCCTATTTGCTAGGCTTTCACCAAGGTACTTGTTCTCTTTTTTCTTTTTTCTTTTTGTATTTTTCTCTTTTCCAATTTTTTTGTTTCTATATCATCAAGGCACCTATTTTCTAGGTTTTTACCAAAAAAACATCTTTTTGAGGATCATTTCTGAATGTTTTTGGATTTCTTCATGCTTAATTTTCCACTATTTTTTATCTTTTCTGCATTTCTAATTTTCTTTCTTTCTTTTCTATTTTTCAATATTTTTAAATTTTTCAAGATCACTTTTGACTATGTACAATAAATAGAATTCTCCCTCATCTAATTTTCTGATACTCTTTCTCTTTACACCCTTTCATTTGTTTCATGTGTAAAATATTTTGAGGTGTATACTACTCATGGGTTCTTGCAGCTCTTTTCCATCACAATCAGCTAGTTTGTGTGTGCCTATTCTAAAAGAAGAAGTAATCACAAAAGTGTTGGATATTGCTAATGCATGGGGAGGTGGTTGAGACATTTAACATGTTTAATCACTACGTTACTGAATGGGCACTCATACTGTTGTCATTTGTGTTTTGTCAACATATGTTTTTGTGAGGGAATCAGACTAGTAATCATAGTCTACAGATACTGTATAGATGTTTCAGATACTGCAAAGACAGATGAGAGTTTAGGAGGATGTTGTGATCTTATATCCAAGATTGCATCATGTAATGTTTCATATTGGATGAGTTGCATATGTTTTGGTCAAGACTGGTCACTGGCTGTGACAGTGAGAAATGATAGAGTTAGTCTCTGAGTTTTGTGTATAGCTTTTTGGTGATGCAAAATCAATGCATGCAAACTTCAAAGATGAAAGATAGATTATTGAGGAATATTCTATGAATTACGCAAGGTATGGAATGTGGGATGACATTAGCTATGGTGTGCACTCTGGAAGGTGATCTTTTTGGAAGCCGACTACAGACATGTAGTGTGTATGATGGATGGAGAACTTGAATTAAGGATGTTGGTCCTTAATTATTGTAATGAAATCATTGTAGACTTTTCCTAAATACTGTGTGTATCTTAGCAAGGGTTTATGTAATTGTTTGTAATTAGGAAAGCCTTATGGGCCAACCTGTTTACAAGAATTGTAATAAGGTATAAAAGGTCTTTTCTTTGGAAAACATAGGAGTGTGAAGAAGATGATATAGAGAGGTTTTGAAAGCTATAAGCTTGTGTCTTTTATATGTAGAGAAGAGGTTTACTGGTGGACTTCATTAGAACTAATCAAGAAAAGATAGTTGATGTCGAACAATTCAAAAGATTGTGTATTTCTTCATATACACTTGTGTTGCAAATAGCGAGGTCTGAAGCTAGACTTAACCTATTAGGAATGAATGCTTGGTAGTCATTCTATAGTAGTTGTGTTTGCATTCATGACAATGATTGTCATTGATGTCAACATAGTGATCTTTTAGAGACTTGCAGAGAAGTAGATAGAGTTTTAATTAGCGCACATGGGTTATTGTAGTTGGAGCTATGTGATGTTGAGGATATACTATTTGATATGTTATATGTCTATGGTTTAGAGCATGGATAGTAATTCTTTTATTCATGGAAGTTATGAGCATTTTGCTAGTAGTATTCAAGCAGTGTTCCTGAGTAGCGGTTTGTGGAAATTAGATGATATCCTAATCGGGATGGAATCTAGTTTTGTGCAGTTAAAGAGAAGTTGAAGACACATTGATAGTGATGTGGATGATAGCACAAACTTCAAGGTCACATGAATGAAGATTTATTATATTTGGAAGCCGACAATTTTCTATAATTTTGATGTAGCGTGTGGAAACTTTTATTTTGTAATTATGTGCCAACTCATTTGTAATTATTTGAGTCTCGTATAAAGGAAGGAATGTTTTTCCTTGTTTTTATGTAGAAGAGGATAGTAGTGTATGAATATGAAGTGAAGAAAAGAGATAAATGTGAAAGCGAATTGTGAAGGAAGACATGCGAGGTACAGAGATTTGAAGTTAAGATCTGATGTAACAGTGAGTGTAGTTTGGCATAGTCAAAGAAGAGGTAACATATTATTTTGTTGAGTAATACAAAGATTATTTGGATAGTGTATTCAGTGATCTTACCCTAAAGCTATTTGGGCAGTGGGTCCTTCTATCTTCCATAACTCTTAACAAGGTTAGAATTTTTTAACAGAGATTCTCCTAATAGGGATTCATATGTACTAAATGTATTTCATAAGACTCCTAATAGAGTCCATCCTTTCACAAGGAATATTCATATTAGTGCATCTTTTGTGGGCATCATTCCCACTGAGGTTTACTCTTTGATCAAGAGGTTCCCTAGTCAACATATCTTGTGTTATTGTGTTATTGTGTATGAATATCTTTCTATGGTTGGTAATTATATTGCTTACATGGTTTAATGTTGTTGAAGTTGATAAAAGTTATAATTATCTGATAACTAATTCACCCCCCCCTCTCAATTATCTTGGTGGACTTTACTTTCTAACAATTGGTATCAAAGCGGCAGGTCCTTGAAAAAGAAGTTTAACAGCTTAAGGAGATCCATGGCCAATTTCAGGAAAGAAAGCCCTAAGTTTGATGGGGTAAATTTTGATAGTTGGAAAGAAAAGATGAAGACACACCTACTATATTTAGGACCAGGTTATTGGTTGATTACAAATAATGATAAGACTATAATTGAAGAGGACAATCTTGAAACATTTACTGATGATGAGAGAGATCTACTCATGTGTAACATACTTGCAAGAGAAGCACTTTTGACAACCCTTCTGGAGAATGAGTACAGCCAGGTAAAATGTTTGAAAAAATTTCATGAAATTTGGAAAGCTTTTCACTCTACTTTTGAAGGTGATGAATATGCAAAAAGAGTTAGATTACATAATTGGATATGTGCATTTGAAGATATAAGAATGTTGGAAGATGAATCTATTAGAAGCTATATTGGTAGAATGTCAAAAATTGTTATAGGTATAAAATATTATGGAGGAACAAAGACAAAGAATGAAGTGATATGGAAAATTTTGAGGACATTGACTCTTGTATTTAAGTAGACAACACAGATGATTGAACAAGTTATACCTTGTACTATAAACTTTACAAGAGAGACTCTTCTTGGAAGATTGGAAGCAGCAGAGATGAACCTGAGGTTATCAGGAGACTTACCTAGAATGGAGACAGCATTTAGTGCTCTTAGTCTTCGCCCTACTTTGTCAAGAAGCATCAATGTGAGAAGAGATTATGTTGGTAGTAGTAGATCTAGAAATGAAGAAGACAAGAAGATTGAAGAAGGTATTGCCTTGCTTGTGAAGAGAGAACTAGACGGTAAGAAAAATTTTAAATGTTGGACTTGTCAAGAATATGGTCATTTTGCATCTAATGTCCTAAGAGAGTTAAAAAGTACAAAAATAATTTCAAACCTAGAAGATCTAAGGAATGTTATTCTCCTAATGATGAAGATCTTGAAGCTAGTATAGAGAGAAATTTAAGTGAAAGTGATAATGAGAATAATGATGACATAGGATTTGTAGCAATTAAAGAAGAAAATTTTGAAACTGATGTGAAGGAAGAAAAATCCTTAGTTTCTCAAGTTGAAAAGAAATTTGATTGGATTATGGATAGTGGTTGTTCACATCATATGACTGGAGACATGAAAAAGCTCATAAAGTTAAACAAATATGCTGGAGGAGTTGTTAGAGTTGGAAACAATGCACCTTGTTTGATTAAAAGTATAGGATCTATTACTCTTGATGGAAAGGCTAATACTGATGATGTTTATTTTTTGGATGGATTGAAACATAATATTTTGAGTGTTGGACAGTTAGTTGATAAGGGATATCAAGTTTGGTTTACTAAGAAAACTTGTGTGATAAAGGATAAAGATGGAGATCTGATTGGAACTAGATCTAGAACCAAAGGTAATGTATTTCAGTTGAATCCTACTGAGATGACATGTTTGATTACTAAAATTGATGATAGTTGGTTATGGCATGGAAGGTTTTGTCATATAAACTTTGACAACATTGTGAAAGTAAGTACTACACTTGCAGTAAGAGATTTTCCTAAAATTATGAAGCCTACTAAACATGATTTGCAAAGAATGTGTGATGGCTAAATAGAAAAGAAGTTTTTTTCCCAATAAGAAGTTTACATCTGTAGAAAAGCTAGAAATTGTTCGTATAGATTTGATCAGTCCTACCAGGACTAGAGGATTCTATGGAGAAAGGTATTTTATGATTCTTGTTGATGATTTTACAAGAATGATGTGGATTGCATTTCTTAAAGAAAAATCTGAAGTATTTGATAAGTTTAAGATTATTAAGAATAAAGTTGAGAATGAATCTGGAATGAAGATTAAATGTTTGAGATTTGATAGAGGTGGAAAATTTACTTCTAGAGAGCTTAACACCTTTTGTGAATAAAATGGCATTAAGAGACAGTTCTCAGCCCCTAGAACACCTAAACAAAATGGTATTGTAGAAAGAAGGAACAGATTCGTGACTAAAGCAGCAAGAGCTATGTTATTTGAGAATGATTTGGTGAAGATATCATGGAGAGAAGTAGTGAACATAGCAGTGTATACAATAAACAAAGTATAAATTAGAGCAGACATAGACAAGACACCTTATGAATTATGGTTTGGACATGCACCCTCAGTTAAGTATTTTAGAATTTTTGGAAGCAAATGTTATATAAAGAGAGATGATGATATTGGAAATTTTGATCCTAGAAGTGATGAAGGTATATTTATTGGATATTCTTTGAATAGAAAAGCCTATAGATGTTACAATAAAAGAACTAAGACTATTGTTGAAAGCGCAAATGTTAAAGTTGATGAAAAGTTCAAAATTTAGGAAAGAATGCTTGATTATGAATCGGATGAAGAAGCTCATCCTAAACCTAACACTGGATCTACTAAATTATTTTATGAAACTGACAGTGATTTATTGAATGAAAGCCACAGTGAAGTCATTGAAGAACCTACACCAGAAGTGAGATCTGAGACAGTGACACCTAGCAAGATTTTATTAAGAAATCATCCTATTGAACAAATTATTGGAAGCATTAAAAGAGGAGTTCTAACTTGGAATAAGGTACAAGAATAGTTATGTTTGATTTCTCAAATTGAACCTAAAACTACTAGTGAAGCTTGTGAAGATGAAAGTTGGACTAATGCTATGAAAGAAGAACTAGATTAGATTGAAAAGAACAAGACATGGGAATTGGTCCCTAGACCTAAAGACAAGAATGTTATTGGAACTAAATGGGTATTCAGAAACAAAATGAATGAACAAGGATAAGTAGTGAGAAACAAAGCAAAATTGGTATGTAAGGGATACTCACAGCAAGAAGGAATTAACTATGAAGAAACCTTTGGACCCATTGCAAGAATTGAAGCAGTAAGAATGTTTTTGGCTTATGTAGCTTACAAGAAATTCAAAGTATATTAGATGGATGTGAAGTCAGCATTTCTAAATGAAGAATTGGAAGAAGTCTACATTGATTAGCCTGAAGGTTTTCCTTTGACTCAAGAAGGAGACATGGTATGTAAACTGAAGAAAGCTTTATATGGACTAAAACAAGCACCTAGAACTTGGTATGCAAGATTGGACAAGTATTTGTTAAAGTTGGAATTTACAAAAGGAACAGCTGATAGTAACCTGTACACAAAAGAAATTGAAAATGGTTTGTTGGTTATAGTTATTTTTGTTGATGACATTATTTTTGGAGGAGAACATGAAGCTAGTGACAAATTTGCTGATGAAATGAAGACTGAATTTGAAATGAGTATGATTGGTGAAATGAAATACTTTTTGGGATTACAGATAACATAGAACAATGATGGTATCTTTTTAAGTTAGACAAAGTACCTAAATGACTTGTTGAAAAGATTTGGAATGGAGAATTGTATACCAGTTGGAACACCTATGGTAACTGGACATAAGTTATCTAGCACAGATGAGACTCCTGTAGTAGAACAGAAGAATTACAGATCCATGATTGGAGGACTGCAGTATTTGACACATACAAGACCTGATATAGCACATTCAGTTGAAATTGTAGCAAGATTTCAAGCTAAACCTAGATAATCACATTATGCAGCAATAAAGAGGATACTGAGATATTTAAGAGGCACAATGGACTATGGATTGTGGTATGAAAAATCTAATGATTTTACCCTATGTGCATATACAGATGTTGATTGGGGAGGTAGTGTTGATGATAAGAAAAGCACTAGCAATGGAGAATTTTTCCTTGGAGGAAGATTGGTTTCTTGGCTAAGAAAGAAGTAGGATTGTATCTCATAGAGCACAGCAAAAGCAAAATATGTAGCAGCAGCAAACAAATGTAACCAGATAATTTGGATGAAGC
Organism: Chamaecyparis obtusa; assembly: GCA_027943335.1. Classification (NCBI taxonomy): domain Eukaryota; kingdom Viridiplantae; phylum Streptophyta; class Pinopsida; order Cupressales; family Cupressaceae; genus Chamaecyparis; species Chamaecyparis obtusa. Next base: position 3,142,925 of record BSBK01006215.1, read on the forward strand.
AAATGCTGAAAGATATTGGAATAAAGTTTGTTGAACCTATTGTCATACATTGTGACAACACCAGCACAGTTATTATGTCTAAGAATCATGTATTACATTCTAAGACAAATCATATAGAGATCAAGTATCATGTTGTAAGAGAGAAAGTTGTTGAGAAAGAATTCAGACTTGAGTACATAAGTACAAAGGAGCAGATAGCAGATATATTCACAAAGCCTTTGCCTAAGGATACATTTGAGTATCTGAGAGGTATGCTTGGGGTTATGCCCCAGCCTACTTTTGAGAAGTGATGTAGTTGGTTGCATCCATCCAGTGGTATATGAGCCTTATCTTTCTTCCGGACTGGATGTTGGTACTTCCTCTATGGGGGAGTACGTGTATCTAGCCTGAGTCATGAGTACTCTAGCGAATGTATTTTCTGAATAGTGTCTTTTGACATTGGAGTTATTGTTGACATAATGATGAAATTTTTTTCATTGATGTCAATGGGGGAAAGTGTACATGAAAAAATCTATTTGTACTATCTGAATAGGAAAATGAAGAAAGATTTGATTGATGAAGAGGATTTGATGCAACAATGTTGCAATATTGGATTTTTGGAAGATTGGATTTTTTTCATCTATGTTGCCATTAATGCCAATGGAGGAGATTGTTAGGAATGAATGCTTGGCATTCATTCTGTAGTAGTTGTTGTTGCATTCATGACTATGATTTTCATTGATGTCAACATAGTGATCTTATGGAGACTTGCAAAGAAGTAGACAGAGTTTGAATTAGCACACATGGGTTATTGTAGTTGGGGCTATGTGATGTTGAGGATATACTCTTTGATATGTTATATGTCTATGGTTAAGAGCACAAATAGTAATTCTTTTATTCATGGAAGTTATGAGCATTTTGGTGGAAGCAGTATTCAAGCAGTGTTCCTAAGTAGCAATTTGTGGAAATCGGATGATATCTCCTAATTGGGATGGAATCTGGTTTTGTGAAATTAAAGGGAATTTGAAGACACATTGATAGTGATGTGGATGATAGTGCAAACTTTTAGGTCACATGAATGAAGATTTATTATATTTGGAAGTTGACAGTTTTGTGTAATTTTGATGTAGCGTGTGGAAAATTTTATTTTGTAATTGTAGGCTGACTCATTTGTAATTATTTGAGTGTGGTATAAATTAAGGAATGTGTTTCCTTGTTTTTATGTAGAAGAGGATAGTAGTGTATGAATATGAAGTGAAGAAAAGAGCTAAATGTGAAAGCGAATTGTGAAGGAAGACATGCGAGGTACAGAGATCTAAAGTTGAGATATGATGTAACAGTGAGTGCGGTTTGGCACAGTCAGAGAAGAGGTAACATATTATTCTATTGAGTAATACAAAGATTATTTGGATAGTGTGTTCAGTGATCTTACCCTGAATTTGTTTGGGCAATGGGTCCTTCTATCTTCCATAACTCTTAACAGGGTTAGAATCTTTTAATAGGGATTCAAAATCTCCTAATAGGGATTCATATGTACTAAATGTATTTCATAAGACTCCTAATAGAGTCCATCCTTTCACAAGGAATATTCAAATTAGTGCATCTTTTGTGGGCATCATTCCCACTAAGGTTTACTCTTTGATCAAGAGGCTCCCTAGTCAACATATCTTGTGTCATTGTGTTATTGTGTATGAATATCTTTATATGGTTGGTAATTATATTGCTTACATGGTTTAATGTTGTTGAAGTTGATAAAAGTTATAATTATCTGATAACTAATTCACCCCCCCCCCTCTCAGTTATCTTGGTGGACTTTACTTTCTAACATAACCTTCTTTGGGAAGTGAACCCTCCCTTTTGTTCTTGACTCCTAACAGGGTTTGTCCTCTAACAAGGACTACGTACTATAATGATTCAATAAGATCCTAACAGGGCTATATCTTCTAACAAGGATAACTATACTCTCAGTACATCATTTTTGGGTGCTAATCCCCACTGGGGTTTTTACCTTTAACAAGGTTTCCCTGAGACCAAAATATTGCATTATTATGTTGGCATTCATTTTGTTCATTGGATCTGATATTATGGTGCTTAAAAATTAAAGTTTAATAATCTATTATATAACTGATTCACCCCCCCTCTCAGTTGTATTGTGGACTATTATTCCTAACAATTGGTATCAGAACTTGTGGTCCTTAGAGAGAAAGCTTAACAACTTGAGGTGATCTTGGAGATGGCATTCTATAGGAAGGATAGTCTAAAGTTTTATCCTAAAAACTTTGACAGTTGGAAGAACAAGATGAAAACTCACTTATTTTTTGGGGGGATCGACTATTGGTTGATTACAAGGAACAAGATAGCTATAAAGATTGAAGATGAATTGACAACTTCTACTGAGGATGAAAAGAAGATATTTTCACTAAACATGATGGAAAGAGAAGTGATGATTAGCACACTCTCTAAATGAGAGTTTACTGAAGTTAAAGACTTGGATTTGGCTTTCCAAATTTGGGAAAGATTAGAGGCACTATATGAAGGAGACAAGTATACCAAACAAGTGAAGTTACAAAATTGGAAGACAGATGGAGAAGCTATAAATGAATGAGGATGAAAGCATTAGGGCCTATGTTCATAGGGTTACAAAAGCTATAGTTGGAATCAAAAATTGTGGAGGTACTTATGACGAATAAGAAGTTATTGTGAAGATCCTCACATCACTAACACCTGCTTACAAGTTCAAGGCTATGTATATTCAAGAAACTATACCTCTAACTTCGAACTTTAGTAGAGACTATTGATTGCAAATCTAATGACTTTTGAAGCTACAAAATTAGGAGAAGTTGTACCTAAAGTTGAATCTACAATTAAGGCATCCACACACAAGAAATTATCTGCACTTTCGAGCACCAACAAAAAAGACCTAAAAGAAGAGCTTGGTGAGTATGCTGAGGAATGGGAACAAATAATGACTAAAGAAAGAAACATCGATGAACTTGTTGCACTGACTGCTAGAAGAGGAAAAAGAGGTAAGGGAAAGTTTGAAGGCAAGTTACCCTTAAAATGTGTTTCATGCAATAAGGTAGGTCATTTTGCATCTAGATGTCCTACAAGAGCTTCGAAGTACAAATCTAATTATGAAAAGATTAAAAAGGATAGAGAATGTTATTATGCTAGTGAAGGAATCTCTATTGATGATGATATAGATTGTGAAGAGATTGGATTTTTTGTTATTAGAGATGAACTAGTACATGAAGAAAAAGCTTTAGTATCTCATGTTGACAAGAAAACTAAATGGATAATTGAAAATGGTTGTTCTCATCATATGACTGGTGATAAGAACAAGTTTTTTAAATTAGTAAAATATGATGGAGGTGTTGTGAGGTTTGGGGACAATCTCCCTAAATCTATCATAGGAATAGGATCCATTACTCTGTATGGAAAGACTAACACAGACAATGTACTACTTGTTGAAGAACTGAAACATAATCTATTGAGTGTTGGATAGTTAATAGATAAAGAATTTCAATTAAGTTTTGTTAAAGGTAATGTTTTATCATAAGTAAGGAAGGAAAACTGATTGCTACCAGTTCAAAATCTAGAGGTAATGTATTTGAGCTAAACATATCTGGAGCCTCTTGTTTTGTTGTGAAGGTAGATGACAGTTGGTTATGGCATAGGATATTTTTTCATGTTAATTTTGATAACATTGTGAAGGCAAGTATGGTTAATGAAATAAGAGATCTACCAAAGATTGTGAAACCATCTAACATTGTATGCAGAGAATGTGTTATGAGAAAGCATACTAGAAGCAGTTACAAAAGAAAAGCATATACATCAAAAGGAAGTTTGGATATGGTACATACAGATCTGTGTGGACCTACAAGAACAAAGTCATACTATGGTGAAAGGTATTTTATACTCTTTGTTGATGAATTTTCTAGGATGATGTGGGTTACTTATTTAAGAGATAAATCAAAAGCATTTGATAAATTCAAGTTGTTCAAAGCAAAAGTGATGCAGGAGCATCTCAAGTCCTTGGAAATCATGTGTCACCAAAAACATATTTGAGTTTGTTTGTGTTACTCGGTTCCTTCTTTGACCGATTTGGTTCGATGTTGCTCGATTTCCTTTGTTCACCGGTGTTGGTCGGTTATCTCTCTAGTGCTCGGTAATTTCCTTGGTGCTCGGCGATGCTTGTCTGGTGCTTAGTTGGCTTTTCTTACCAATGGGTTTATTTTGAATTTCTATTGAGGCTGACTTATGCATTGATTATGGGTCACGTATTTAATGCTAGTATCTATTATTGGGAAGCGTGTGGACCTAGCTCTAGTTGTTCCTTCTATTGATTATGGATCTGAAGGTTGACTCAGTTTGGTAGCCTCTTGTATAAATGTAGTTGTTTGATAAGAGTTTAGGGAGTGATTTTTTGAGAGTAAGTTTTGATAGAAGATAGAGATAAAAGATTAGAGATTATCTATAGATCCTCGCATGTTTGAGGACTTTTGTACTTGATTGTAATATCTGGTTGAAACTAGGAAGGCCTTACAGCCCGACATGTATGAATCTATTTGAAATAAATATATGAATGATCCTGCATTTTTTCTCTCCCATTGTTTTGTTGTTGCTTCTGTGTGTTTATGAGCAGGGTGGTTCAAGTTAGGGTGTGCCATTCTTGGCCCCTCCTACCCTACTCTTATGTCAAGTGGTATTAGAGCAAGGTGAGATTTGGATCTAGGTTTGTGAATCTAGATTTGAAGGTTCCTTCTTGTGAAGCCCTAGTTGAATTTTTGTGGGGTAGAAGATTGTGATCTAACTTGCAATTACAGAGGGTTTTCAATATGGTTTGTGGGAGGGCAGACATGTTGAGACAACTTGTTGCTAGATTAGAAGCTGTTGAAATAGCCCATAGAAGAGGAAGACATCTTGAAGATGTTAGTGATTGTGAGATTGAGGTAGAACAAGGTGATGTAGAACCTGCACCTGTGATGGATCAAGGTGAAGAAAGATTCTTGATGGCTTTGACAAGTCTGAAGTCTACGCCACACTTTAATCCTCTTGAGTATGGTGGAAAATTGGATTATGATGAATTGGTGGATTAGATCATTGAGATGGAAAAGTATTTTGATTATGAAAATGTACCTAAGGAAAATAAGGTGAAAATTGCAAGTACAAAGTTGAAAAGTCATGCATGCTTGTGGTGGGAACATCTATAATTGGATAGAAAGAGGAAAGGAAAAGACAAAATCAAGGTATGGAGTTAAATGGTGAATAAATTTAAAGGCAAGTTCTTACCTTGTGATTATTAGATTAACCTAGTTAGGCAAATGCAAAGTTTAAGGCAGAAAGATAGCTCGGTAAAGGATTATACTGAGAAATTATATAGATTAGATATTAGATCTGGACATGATGAAGATGATGTGGAAAGAATTGCTAGATACCTGAATGGTTTGAGGGTTTCCATACAAGAAGAAATCAGTTTGGTCAAATTGGAGAATGTTGAAGAGGCTTATCAATTTTCATTGAAAGCTGAGGAGAAATTGAATAAGAGACATGAGAAAAGACCAAGAGGTAGAGGTGGTAGATTCCTTAGAGGAAGAGGTATATCTAATGGCAAAAATAGTAGATATGAACCAGAAAAGACAAATCTAGATAAAGGAAAGACCGAGTGGAAAGGTGAAAGTTCATCTAGAGGTAGAGGTAGTAACTACCAAGGTGGTTATAATAGAGGAAGTTTTTGAGGAACTTGTTACAATTGTGGAGAAGGATATAGATCATTTGAGTGTACACATGCAAGTAAGATGGCTGGTAATAGTAGAAATGCTTTGGTGCAAGAAGAGTCACCAAATGAACTTGAGAAGGAAAATAACTTGATTGTAAGGAGAGCACTTTGGAATGAAGGTAAAAAGGAGGATCTAATAAGGAATTTTTTGTTCAAGACCAGATGTAGGGTTTCTGATAAAGTTTGGAAGGTAATCATTGATAGTGGTAGCTCAAAGAATCTAGCATGTGAGTAAATGGTCACAAAGTTTTAGTTGAAGAGGTTGGAACATCCGAAGCCCTATCAGAATTCATGGATCAAAGATGAGCATACACTCTTGGTAAGTGAACAATGTTATGTGAATTTGCAGATTAGAAAGTACTATGATAAGGTGTTATGTGATATCATGCCTATGGATTGTTGTCATATTTTGTTGGGTAGACCTTGGCAATATGACACACATGTCATATATGATGGGAGATTGCATAAATATACTATTTGGGCTGATGGAAGAAGACAAATCTTGTTACCTTTGATGGAAGAACCTGTTAGTAATGTTTTCATATCTATGAAAGTTCGCTTGATGGAAGGAAGAAAGTTTGTTAAGGATTTAAAGAGAAATGATGTATTTTTTGTTGTGATTCCTAACAAACTGATTAAGAAAATAGAGGATTGTTATAATAACTGAGAGGGGGGTGAATCATTTGTCCATAGTCCCAAATAACAAATGTATAACCAAAAACAATTTAAACAAATTTCTACAACTCGGTAACATAGAATAGTAAACTGTCTGTGCTTTTACCGATTACCAATTAATAACTTATAGTAACTACCGATCAAATCAAATATGCAACATGTAAAGTATGATATCCAACAATCATTGCAATCAACATATAACACAAGAGATTTAATGTGGAAATCCTGTAAAGGGAAAAACCACCTGGGACCAGCAACCCAAAAATTGTTCACTCTTATGAAGTGAGGTCGATGAAGATCCAACCCTATCAAAGGTTACAAAACATACTATAAGGTGTGACCTTCTTAGAGGATTTAACACTAACCGTTATCATCCAACTAGCATTCACTATGGGGTTGACAGGATAACAAATGTACATTCTATGAATGACATTACAAGACTTTCAAGTCTACTCGGTTAAGAGATTTATCTGATTACAATGGTTAAACTATAACAGCAAGTGATATGATTACAATACAACTTGACTTGTAGATGTACATATTTATATTATGCTCATTCAAATCCTCTGATCAATATATCAATTTTGTTTAATAATATTCAATAACTTACTGTCTCTCAGTTATAGCTTTCTAATGCTCGATAATCTTTGCAGTTAGGTTCTCCTTAACTAGTTTGATCAGGCATGCATGAGGCTTGTTCACATGATATCTCTGCATTATCTTTCCTCCAGCATAAGTTTTATAATGAAACCCTAGTCTCTTAAATAGACAATTAAATTTTTTTCTTTTCATCCATTAGATTTTGCTACTTAATCTCCTTCATTGGTTTTTCCACTTAAGCCTTCCTTAGTTGATGTGTCAGTAACACGTTTCAATTCTGTCCTTTAGATCTTCCTTGAATTTTTCTCTCCATTGATTTTATAACAAACTTTATCTTTTCACTCTGTGATCATACACTTTACAACTCATCAACTTTTGTTGGCTAAACTAATCATTTAGTTCTTTTGTCCATACTCGGTTAATAAAGAAATGCATCAGTGAACACAAGCTCAGTTTATACTATACTCAATATACACTACACTGCTCGATGTATACTGGAATGCTTCATTAACTTACCACACTGCTTTGTAACATTTTACTCCCAACTTCATAACAGTTAATGCAACATAATCAAGTCAACAATATGAAGTCATAGACTCATCAATAAGTTACCAAAGGTATTCCTTATCCGCATCTGTCATAACCATCTTCCTCAATGTAGATATCTTAGTTCTTCATCTTCCTCTTCTCTTCTATAGATGTGTTAGATATTTGCAACTTTATGATAAGTACTATCAAAACTAGTTGACATCAATGACAACATAAAATTGATTCAATTATCTTACATAATAGTTTAGTGTTTGGTGATCTCTAATCACTTGAAGTTCTTCAATCAGGTTCTCAATCAGTTATAGTTCATCAATCTCTCCCTTTTGCATTAATGGAAACTCAAGCAATATGAAGTATACCATACACATACCAAACATGTATTCTACAACTTTGTAAACAAATTATGTAGCTCGATAAGCTCTCCCTTAGCTTAATATGTTTAATCACTATGTTACATAATAGCATTGCAAGTGCAGACTATCTTCTGTAGATATGATCTTTAGTAGCTCTCAGGTTCCTTCTGTTTATCTCCCTTTATCTTCTCAGATTATCTCTCCCTAAGATAGATGTTTAAGTATTCTCATTAGTTATCATATTTTTTATCTCTCCCTTTGACAACAATTCCAAAGAAACAAATAAACATATAGCTTTGTAGTAGCTAATTAACACTTTTTTTTCCTGTGCATTTACTGTATCTTTGTATACTGATTATGCCACTAGTTTCTCAAATCTTTCACAACCTTAGATGGAAATCCAAAGTGTGAACTATGTTGCATCAACGTGAATGATCTTCTAATAAGATTAGGCTGATGCAACCTCCAGATCACATTAGTGATTGGTAGATAGGGGACGGACCCCAAGTCTAGTCCTCAAGTATTCAAATGTATCTTTCGGTAGAGGCTTTGTAAATATATCTACAAGTTTCTCTTTAGATGTAACAAATTCTAGCTTCACTTGCTTCTCCTATACTTGTTCTCTTAAGTAGTGATATTTGATAGATATGTGTTTTGTTTTTTAATGCATCACTAGATTCTTTCAAATGTTTATAGCACTAGAGTTATCACAATATATAATCACCGACTCAGTGATTACCTCATTCATTCCTTCCAACACTTGCTTAATATATGCAATATTTGAATAGTTTGTAGCAGCAGCAACATACTCTACTTTAGTTGTAGACTGGGAAATACAAGACTGCTTCTTACTTGTCCTGGTAACAAGTCTTTCACCGAAGAAAAATGCTCCTTCGATTGTTCTTTTTCTATCATCCACATTTCCATCCCAATCAGCGTTGATGTATACTTTAAGTTCAAAATTTCCTTCCTTAGGATACCATAATCCATAATCCTCTATCTTCTTTAGGTATCTTAAGATTCTCTTTGTAGAAACCATGTGTGACTCCCTAGGATTTGTATAAAATCTAGCAACAATCCCCACAACATGTGCTATATCTAGTCTACTATGTACTACATACATTAACTTACCAATAATTGATTGGTACAGTGTCCGGTTCACCTCTGTAGTTTCATCCTCTTTAGTCAATTTTCAACCTGTGACCACTGGTGTTCCAACTAGTTTAGCATCTTCCATGCCAAATTTTCTCAGTACTTCCTTTCTATACTTGAATTGTGTGATGAATATCCCATTATTCTGTTGAATAACCTACAGTCCTAGAAAGAACTTAATCTCTCCAAACATAGACATTTTGAACTCTTTTCTCATCTCATTAGCAAATGATTTACATATGTGATCTTGTCCTCCAAAGATAATGTCATCCACAAATATTTTAGCAATTAGAATAGTATCATCAGTATCTCCTTTCATATACAAATCAATGTTCTCACTAGTTCTAACAAATCCAATACTTAACAAATAAGTATGCAGCCTTTCATACCAGGCTCTCAGTGCTTGCTTCAAACCATATAAAGCTTTATGTAATCTACATACCATGTCTTTCTTTTTTGGATCTACAAACCCTTCTGGATGTTCTATGTAGACTTCTTCTTCAAGTATCCCATTCAGAAATGCAAACTTAACGTCCATTTAATAAACTTTAAATTTATTATGTGTTGCATAGGCCAGTAACATTTGAACTCCTTCTAGTCTAGCAACAGGTGCAAAGGTCTCCCCATAATCAATTCCTTCCTCCTATGCATAACCCTTGCACACTAGTATGGCTTTATTCCTTGTAACCTCTCCATTTTCATTCAGCTTGTTTCTGAAGATCCACTTAGTACCGATAACATTCTTATCCTTAGGTCTAGGTACTAAGGTCCATGTCTTTTTTTTCTCTATCTGTTCAATCTCTTCATTCATTGCATTTATCCATTCTTCATTCTCCAATGCAACTTTAACATTTTTCGGTTCATATTCACAAACTAAGCATGTACCTTGTCTTGACTTACTTCTCATTTGTATGCCAGCTTGCTTGTCGCCAATGATTTGGTTCTCAGGATGATGTCTTCAATAAAATATTTCTAATATATGATCTCTTCTTTCTTTTTCATCTTGTTTAGGTTCATTTTCTTTCTCAATAGGTCCTTCCTGCTCGTCGATTTCTCTTTCCTATTCCTTGGTGTTATTTTCCTGCTGACCAGTTGTCACTATCTGTGACTTTGGTAAATACTCTGATTGTTCAATGTATGTGAATCTACCATAGTCTTCTGATTCCTTTGTGCTTTCTTTTGCATTCTTGTCATCAAACTCATCAACCCTGACATTAGCACTTTCTATCATTTTATTTGTAACTTTATTTAGACACTTATATGCTTTTCTTTTAGTGGAATATCCAAGAAATATCCCTTCATCACCTTTTTAGTGAAACTTTCCATTTCCTTCATCTTTTAGAATAAAGTATTTACTTCCAAAATTTTTGAAATAACTTACAGTGGATTTGTGTCCAAATCATAACTCATAGGGTGTTTTGTTAGTGTCATTCTTCAACTAGACTCGGTTCAAAACATAAACAGTTGTACTAACTGCCTCTCTCCAGTATTTCTAAGCAACATTTTTCTCTATCATCTGTGTTCTTCCGCAATCAACTATTGACCTATTCCTCCTTTTAGCAATTCCATTCTACTAAGGTGTTCTCAGTGTAGAGACCTATCTTTTTATACCATGCTCATTACAATAAGTAAATTCATTAGAAATATATTCACCTCCTCTGTCAAATGTTAACCATTTCAACTCTTTACCAGTCTCTTTCTCTACTTTTTCTTTAAACCACTTGAACATTTTAAATGCCTCTAATTTTTATTTCAAGAACATGACAACAATCTAGTATAATCATCAACAAAAAGAATGAAATATCTATCTCCATAATAACTCTGAGTTCTCATGGGACCACACAAGTCAGTGTGAACCAAATCAAGTATTTTCTTTGTTGAATAATCTTTACTTTTGAAACTAGATTTTGTCATTTTACCTTTCTAACATTCATGACACATAACATGATCAGGCTTAGATAAGTTAGCCAAACCTCTAACCTTTTTCTTTTTACTGATCTTAATCATGTTATCAAAGTTTACATGACATAACCTTCTATGTCATAGACAAGCATCCTCATTTTTCATCATTAAACAAGAAGACTCTACATTATCAAGATAAAACAAGTTACCTTTCGATTGTGCTCTTGTTCCAACAAGTCTTCCTCCATCATCAAATATTTTTACTTTCTTGATCTCGAAAGCTACTCAGTGACCTGAATTGTTCAGTTGTGCCACACTTAACAAATTATAGTTTAGTCCTTCTACCCAATAAGCATTATCACATTGGATTATATCATTTATCAGCAAGGATCCCTTTCCTCTAACCATACAAGGTGTATCATTACCCATTTTTATAGATCCTCCATTATATTGCTCAAGATGATCAAATTTTTCTTCATCACTAGTCATGTGATGTGTACAGCCACTATCTATGATCCATGTATCATTTTAATTAACCTTAGAAATCAGTGTTGTTTCTACATACCTTTCCTCTTCCTCATAATCATCCTTCATAGCAACAAATACTACCTCTACATCATCATCTGAATCTGAATCAGATTCATTTTTTTCAGCAATGTAACATACCTTTTTTCCTTTATCATTGTTGTCTCGGTTGTCTTTGTTGTAGTGTTGATAACTTTTGTTGCCTCTTCTCCCATAGCTTCCTTCACTAGATCGGTCCTTGTTTTTGTCATCTTCCTTCCTATTTGGACATCTAGTAGCAATATGACCAACCTCTTTGCAGTTAAAACATGCTAAAGGTAATTTTCCTCTATATGTACCTTTTCCTTTAGGTAATCTCCTAGCCATAAGAGCTTCAAGCTCATCAATCTTGTCATCAATATTATTATCACTATCATCCTTATTATTTATACTACTAGACTTATTGATCTTGAGAGAAGTCATAAAAGTAGATTCAATAGTCAATACAACACTATTATCATAGTTGTTTAGTTCAAAAGTTGTTAGCTTTCCAATCAGATTATCAAGAGTGAGAATACTATTAGGTGCTAACCTATTTTCATGTATTGGAGATATTCTGATTGCATAAATAGGCAATAAAGTCCTTAGAATTTTGCTTACCACAATGTCCTCATCAATAACACTATTAGATCCTTTGTAGCATGAACTACCTCCTTTATTTAGTTTGTATGCTACATAATGTTTTCTCCTTCTTTTATCTTCATATCATCGAATCTTCCTCTTAAAATTTCAACTCTAGCTCTCTTGACATTTGTATCACCACTATAAACTTGAGCAATTTTATCCCACATATCCTTAGTAGTAGTACAATCTTTGATATCTTCAAACTCAGCATCTATTAGTGCAATAGCAATCTCCATCATAGTAATGTTATGCTCATGTCTATCTCTTAGTTGATCAAGAGTCAAAGGTCCAGTGGGCAGTGCAATGTAGTCATTCTCTAATAGTGTGAGGGAAAATTTCCCAATTCCAAATATATGCAATTTCATTCATCTTTTCCATACTGTAAATTTGTCATTGTTTTAGCTTAGGCACATCCCTCTTATACATTTTGTGATCTTTATGCTGAAGTCCTTAAAACTCTATTCTAGGCAACCAATATGCTTTGATACCAAATGTTAGAATAACTAAGAGGGGGGTGACTCGATTATCCATAGTCCCAAATAAAAAATGTATAACCAAAAACAATTTAAACAAATTATTGCAGCTCGGTAACATAGAATAGTAAACTGTATGTGCTTTTACCGATTACCAATTAATAACTTATACTAACTACCAATCAAATCAAATATGCAACATGTAAAGTATGATATCCAAAAATCATCACAATCAATACATAACACAAGAGATTTAACGTGGAAACCCTGTAAAGGGAAAAATCACCTGGGACCGGCAACCCAAAAATTGTTCACTCTTTTGAAGTGAGGTCGGTGAAGACCCAACCCTGTTAAAGGTTACAAAACACACTGTAAGGTATGACCTTGTTAGATGATTTAACACTAACCATTATCATCCAACCAGCATTCACTATGGGGTTGACATGATAACAAATGTACATTCTATGAATGACATTACAAAACTTTCAAGTCTACTAGGTTAAGAGATTTATTTGATTACAATGGTTAAATAGTAACAGTAGGTGATCTGATTACAATACAACTTGATTTGTAGATGTATAGATCTATATTATGCTCATTCAAATCCTCTGATCAATATATCAATTTTTTTCAACAATATTCAGTAACTTACTGTCTCTCAATTATAGCTTTCTGACACTCAGTAATCTATGCAGTTCAGTTCTCCTTAACCAGTTTGATCAAGCATGCATGAGGCTTGTTCATGCGATATCTCTGCAGTATTATTTCCTCTGACATAAGTGTCATAATGAAACCCTAGTCTCTTAAATAGACAACTAAACCATTTTCTTTTCATCCATCATATTTTTCTACTTAATCTCCTTCTTTGGTTTTGTCACTTAAACCTTCCTCAGCTGATGTGTCAGTAACACGTTTCAATTATGTCCTTTAGATCTTCCTTGAATTTTTCTAGCCATTGATTTTATAACAAACTTTATCTTTTCACTCCGTGATCATACACTTTACAGCTCATCAACTTATGTCGGCTAAACTAATCATTTAGTTCTTTTGTCCATACTCGATTAACAAAGAAATGTGTCGGTGAACACAAACTCGGTTTATAATGTACTCGGTATACACTACACTGCTCAGTGTATACTAGAATGCTTCATTAACCAACCACACTGCTTTGTAACATTTTTCTCCCAACTTCATAATAGATTAATGCAGCATAATCAAGTAAACAATATGAAGTCATAGACTCATCAATAAGTTACCAAAGGTATTCCTTATCCTCATCTTTCATAACCATCTTCCCCAATGTAGATATCTCAATTCTTCATCTTCCTATTCTCTTCTACAAATGTGTTAGATATTTGCAACTTCATGATAAGTACTATCAAAACTAGTTGACATCAATGACAACATAAAACTAATTCAATTATCTTACATAATAGTTCAGTGTTCGGAGATCTCTAGTCACTTGAAGTTCTTCAATCAGTTTCTCAATTAGTTGTAGTTCATCAAGGATAGTGTCCCTAAGGATATTGATAAGTTACTCACCGAGTACAATAAAATTATTTCTGATAATGTACCTGATGGTTTGCCAATGAAGAGAAGCATTGATCATTGCATGGATCTTATCCCTAGAGCTAGTTTATCGAATAAGGCACCTCATCGGTTGACACCTACCGAGAATCATGAATTGAACTGACAAATTCAAGAATTTTTGGAGAAAGGTTTGATTAGAGAAATTTTGAGTCCTTGTGCAGCACCTGTAGTATTGGCACCTAAGAAGAATGGAGAATGATGAATGTGTACTGATTCCAAAGCAATCAAAAAGATAACAGTGAAGTGTAGGTTTCCTATACTGAGAATGGATGATATAATAGATAGTTTGACTGGAGCAAAGTATTTTACCAAGATTGATTTGAAAAAGGGATATCATCATATCATAATTAGAGAAGGTGATGAATGGAAGACTACTTTCAAGACAAAAGAAGGTTTGTATGAGTGGTCGGTTATGTCTTTTGGTTTAACTAATGCCGAGTACTTTTATGAGGTTGATGAATGAAGTTTTGAAGAAATTCTTGGGTAAGTTTGTAATTTTATATCTTGATGACATTTTGATATTCAATAAGACCAAAGAAGAACATTTGTTGCATATTAGACAAGTTTTGCAGAGATTGAAAGAAGAAAACTTGCTAATAAATCTGAAAAAGTGTTCATTCATGAAAGAGGAGATTGTGTATTTAGGACTTGTGATTTCATCTGATGGTTTGAAAATGGATCTTGAAAAGGTTGAAGCTATTTTGAATTGGCCTACACCTATGAATTCTAGTGAGGTAAGATCATTTCAGGGTTTGGCAAGTTTTTACCAAAATTTCATTAGAAATTTTAGTTCAATTTGTAATGCTATGACTGAGACTATGAGAGGAGACAAAAAAGAATTCAAGTGGACACATGGAGCTGATAAAAGTTTTGAGACTTTGAAGCAGAAGGTTGTTGAATTGCCTATTTTGGTATTACCTAATTTCAATAAGGTATTTCAAGTGAAATGTGATACAAGTGGAAGTGCAATTGGAACTATGTTGAGTCAAGAAGGTAAACTTGTTGCTTTCTTTAGTGAAAAGTTGAATAATGCAAAAAGGAAATATTATGTGTATGATCAAGAATTCTATGCTATTTTTCAAGCATTGAAGAAATGGAGACACTATTTGATACTGAGTGAATTTGTGTTGTATACCAATCATAAGGCTTTACAATTTTTGGGTAGTCAGAATAAGTTGAATCAGAGACATATGAAATGGGTTGAATATTTGCAAAGTTATACATTTGTGATAAAGCATAAGAGTGGAGTCACTAACCGAGTTACTGATGCATTGAGTAGAAGAAGATCTTTGATGACCGAGATGAAAATTGGAATTCTAGGCTTTGATGATATGAGAGATTCTTATGAATTTGATCCTGATTTTTCTGAGCCATGGAGAAAGTGTAGAGCGCCTATTCAAGATCAACAAAGTACCAAATGGGATGAATATTTTATGCAAGGAGGTATGTTTTTTAAAGGTATTCAGTTGTGTATACCAAGAGGAGAAATGAGAACTAATTTGATAAAAGAGAAACATAGTAGTGGTTTGGCTGGACATTTGGTGTTGATAAGACATTGAATTTTCTTAAGGAGAAATAATTTTGGCCAAAGTTATATAAAGATGTTCAGAAATTTGTGAAAAGTTGTGGAGTTTGTCAAGTTGCAAAAGGAGTTAGTCAGAATACTGGATTGTATACACCAATTTTTGTACCTGAGAAACTTTGGATTGACATCAATATGGATTTTGTTCTTGGCTTACCAAAGATAGTAAGAGGTAATGATTCTATATTTTTTGTTGTGGATAGATTTTCTAAAATGGCACATTTTATACCTTGTAGAAAGACATCAGATGCAGTACATGTAGAAGAACTTTTCTTTAACGAAATTATCAGATTGTATGGTTTACCGAGGAGTATTATCTATGACCAAGATAGTAAATTTGTTGGATACTTTTGGAAGACTCTTTCGAGAAAGTTGGATATCGAATTGAAATATAGTTCTAAATTTCACCCACAAACTGATGAGAAATAGAAGTTGTGAATAAAAGCTTGGGTAATCTTTTGAGATGTTTAGTTGGAGACACACTAGGTAATTGGGATTCTATGATGGTACAAGAAGAGTTTGCATACAATAATTCAGTGAATAGGAGTACTATAAAAAAACCTTTTGAGATTGTGAATGGCATACAACCGAGAGGTATATCAGATTTGAGAGACATTGATGATGAAAGAAAGAGAAGTGGTAAAGGAGAAAAATTTGCTGAGTATATGAAGACATTGCATGAAGATGTGAAGCTTAAACTGGAAAATAATAATCATAAATACAAAGATAGAGCTAATAGATCAAGAAGACATAAGACTTTTGATGTTGGTGATGAAGTGATGGTTCATTTGAAGAAAGGGTGATGCTTGTCTGGCACTCGGTTAGCTTTGCTTACCGACAGGTTTCTTTTGAGTTTCTGTTGAGGCCGACTTGTGCATTGATTATGGGTCACAGATTTAATGTTGGTATCCATTATTGGGAAGTGTGTGGACCTAGATCTGGTCATTTCTTTCATTGATTTTGGATCTGAAGGCTAGCTCGATTCGGTAGCCTCTTGTATAAATGTAGTTATTTGGTTAGAGTTTGAGGAGTGAGTTTTTGGGAGTAAGTTTTGATAGAAGATTAGAGATTATCTGTAGATCCTCACATGTTTGAGGACTTTTGTACTTGATTGTAATATTTGGCCAAAACTAGGAAGTCCTTACAGTTCGGCATGTATGAATCTATTTGAAGTAAATATATGAATGATCCTGCATTTTCTCTCTCCCACTATTTTTTTGTTGCTTCCATGTGTGGTTGAGCAAGGTGGTTCAAATTAGGGTGTTCCATTCTTGGCCCCTCCTGCCCTACTCTTGTGTCAAAAAGTAGAGAATGAATCAGGTTTAAAGATCAAGTGCTTAAGGTCAAACAAAGATGGAGAGTTTAGTTCAAACTTATTCAATTCATACTACGAAGAGCATGGGATAACGAGACAAACATCCTCTCCTAGGATTCCACAACAAAATGGGATAGTAGAGTGAAGAAACAGGACTATACTGGATGCTGCTAGGACAATGTTGATTGAAGGAAATGTATCTCATGTATAGTAGAGAGAGGTTGTTGGAACAATAGTGTATACATTGAACAAAATTCAAATCAAAGAAGGTACAATTAAGACTCCCTATGAATTATGGTTTTATCATATTCCTAATGTAAAATATTTCAAAATATTTGGTAGTAAGTGTTATATCAAGAGAGATGATGAGATAGGGAAGTTTGATGCTAGAAGTGATGAAGGAATTTTCCTTGGTTACTTTATTAAAAGAAAGGCTTACAAATGTTTCAATCTGAGATTGAGGAAGATGATTGAAAGTAACAATGTAAGAATAGATGAGAAGTTTTAGATACAAGAAACAATGTATGACAGTAATCAGATTGCAAAGATAAAAGAAACTACTACTATTGTAGAAGGAGAAGAACTTGTTGAGGAAGAAAGTGAAAAAGAGGCTTGTGATGCTAGCATAGGGAAGGCTATTGAGACTCCTAAAACACCAAGGTATGTAAAAAATAACCATCCTGAAAAGTTAGATTATTGGCAATACCAGTCAGGGAGTGCTAACTAGATCAAAAGTTAGAGAAGAAATTTATTTGATTTCTCAAGTTGAACCAAAAACTACAGATGAAGCATTCAAAGATAAATCTTGGAAAAAATGCTATGAAAGAAGAGTTAAATCAAATAAAGAAGAATAATACTTGGGAATTGGTTCCTAGACGTAAAAATAAAAATGTAATAGGAACAAAATGGGTTTTTAGAAACAAAATGGATGAAGGAACTATTGTAAGGAACAAAGCAAGACTAGTGTAAGGGATACTCATAGCAAGAAGGCATAGACTTTGAAGAAATATTTGCTCATGTTGCTAGAATAGAGGTAGTAAGATTTTTCTTATCTTATGTTACACATAAAAACTTCAAAGTGTATCAGATGGAAGTAAAATCTACATTTCTGAATGGAGATCTTGAAGAAGAAGTCTATATAGAACAACCACATGGATTTCCTCTATGTGAAGATAAAGACATGCTGTGAAAATTGAAGAAAGCTTTGTATGGGTTGAAGCAAGCTCCTAGGGCTTGGTATGAAAGGTTGGACAAGTATCTACCTAGGCATGGATTTAAAAAAGGTAATGCGGATAGTAATTTGTATTTAAGAACAAGTAAAGATGGAATCCTGATCATAGAAGTCTTTTTGGATGATATTATCTTTAGAGGTAATGATTATCTATGTAAGAAATTTGCTAAAGAAATGGAAAGTGAATTTGAGATGTCCATGATAGGTGAAATGAAATTCTCTCTTGGATTGCAAATAACTTAGAATGAGAATGGTATTTTCATTTCTTAGACCAAGTATCTCAAAGAATTACTTAAGAAATTTGGAATGGAAGATTGTAAACTAATAGGAACACCTATGGTGATTGGCAATAAGCTAACAATTAATGATGAATCAAAGTGTGTTTTTCAGACTTTATATAGATCAATGATTGGAGGACTACAATATCTGACCCACACTAGACCAGATATTGCTAATGTTGTTGGAATTATGGCTAGATATTAGGAAGAACCCAAAGAATCACATCTAGCTATTGTGAAAAGGATATTGAGGTATATAATAGGAACCATAGACTATGGCTTATGGTATGATAGAAATGACAGCTTTGAACTTCATGCTTATACTGATGTTGATTGGGAAGGAAATATTGATGACAGAAAAAGTACTAGTGGTGGTGCATTTTTCCTTGGAAAAAAGTTGGTTTCTTGGCTAAGTAAGAAACAAGATTGTATAGCACAGTCTACTGCTGAATCAGAGTATGTTGCTACTACTATAAATAGCACTCAGATTGTTTGGATGAAACAAATGCTGATAGACATTGGAATAACTTTTGATGAGAGTATGGTTATCTATTGTGATAACACCAGTACAGTGAATATGTCAAAGAATCCAATGATGCACTCCAAAACTAAATATATTTCTATCAAGTATAAGTTCTTGAGAGACAAGGTGGCAAAAAAGGAAATTAAACTAGAATATATCAGTAAAAAAGAGAAGATTGCAGACATCTTCACAAAGCCACTACCAAAAGATACCTTTGAATATCTCAAAGTTATGTTGGGGTTTCAGGCCCCTCCTAGTCAAAATTAAATGATGCAGAGATGCATTAGTCCAAGGGTTTTCAGAGCCTTATCATAAGTTGGACTGGATTTAGGGATCTACTCCTCAAGGGGAGTGATTGTGGAAGAGAGATGTTGAAAATAAGTTGATGACTCATGGCACCCTTTACCATTGTTTTCAAAGGGGGAGTGTTGCTATGATAATATCCCTACTATATGGGGAAGTTGTTTGGTTGTAGGACTTTGGATTGATATAACTTTGAGATAAGATTTTCCCATATGTTGACATCAATGCCAAAGGGGGAGATTGTTGGATATTTCTAATGCATGGGGAGGTGATTGAGACATTTAATATGTTTAATTAATACATTATTGAATGGGCACTCATACTATTGTCATTTGTGTTTTGTCATTGATGTCAACATATGTTTCTGTGAGGGAATCAGACTGGTAATCACAGTGTACGAACATTGTACAGATGTTTCAGATGTTGTGAAGACAGATGAGAGTTAAGTAGGATGTTGTGATCTTATATCCAAGATCGCATCATGTAATGTTTCATATTGGATGAGTTATAGATGTTTTTCTGAAGACTGGTCACTGACTGTGACAGTGAGAAATGACAAAGTTAGTCTCTGAATTTTGTTTATATCTTTATGGTGATGTGAAATCAGTGCATGAAAACTTCAAAGATGAAAGATAGAGTATTGAGGAATGTTCTATGAAGTGCGCAAGATATGGAATGCAAGATGATGTCAGCTATGGTGTGCACTCTAGAAGGTGATATTTTTGGAAGCCAACTATAGAGATGTAGCGTGTATGATGGATGGTGAACTTGAATTAAGGATGTCAGTCCTTAATTGTTGTAATGAAATCATTGTAGACTTATCCTAGATACTGTGTGTATCTTAGCAAGGGTTTATGTAATTGTTTGTAATTAGGAAAGCCTTGTGGGATGACCTATTTATAAGAATTGTAATAAGGTATAAAATGTATTTTCTTTGGAAAAGATAGGAGTGTGAAGAAGATGATATAGAGAGGTTGTGAAAGTTGTGAGCTTGTGTCTATTGTATGTAGAGCAGAGGTTTATTGGTGGACTTCATTGGAACTGATCAAGAAAAGATAGTTGATGTTGAATAGTTCAAAAGATTATGTATTTCTTCATATACACGTGTGTTGTAAATAGTGAGTTCTAAAGGTGGACTTAACCTTCTTTGGGCAGTGAGCCTTGGGTAGTGAGCCCTCCCTTTTGTTCTTGACTCCTAACAAGGTATGTCCTCTAACAAGGACTATGTACTGTAATGATTCAATAATCTCCTAATAGGGCTATAGCTTCTAATAAGGATAACTATACTCTTAGTACATCATTTTTGGCTTCTAATTTCCACCATGATTTTTACCTTTAACAGGGTTTCCCCGAGACCAAAATATTATGTTATTGTGTTGGCATTCATTATGTTCATTGGATCTGATATTGTGGTGCTTAAAGTTTAAAGTTTAATAATTTGTTATACAACTAATTCACCCCCCCTCTTAGTTGTATTTTGGACTGTTGTTCCTAACAAAAAGGTCCTAGCCAGTTTTCTTCTCATTTCCCTTTCTTCTCTCTTTCTGCTTGATTTTTAGGGTTTTCTTGTAAGACTAGATCACCTATTTGGAATGTCCTTGGTTTGATGTGCTTGTTATAATTCCTTGATATTCTATTCTGATACACTTTTAGATGATCAAAGGCTTGTTTTTTTATTTCATCTAGCAACTCCAATTCTTGCAACCTACAAACCCCATAGTCTTCTTCACTCGACAATCCATGCAATGAAACTCTTAAGGATGGGATTTCTACCTCCAAAGGTAAAACTACTTCAGCTCCATAAACTAGTGAGAATGGTGTAGCTCTTGTTGGAATTTTGAAACTTGTCCTATATGCCCATAGAGTAGGGTTTATTTAAATATGACAATCTCTACTTGAATTATCCACCATTGTCTTCAACATTTTCAAGATATTTTTATTTGTAGCACCTGCTTGTCCATTACCTTGCGAGTAATATAATTAAGATGAATGATGTACCACATGGAATTTTGCACATAATTTTTTCAATTCCTTGTTCTTGAAATTTTTTTCATTATCAGTTATGATGGCTTGAGGGACACCATACCTATAAATTATGTGGTTCAATATGAACATGGAAATTTGCTTTCCTGTGGCAGTGGATAATGGTATAGCTTCTACCCATTTGGTAAAGTATTCAGTTGCTATAATAATGAACTTATGACCATTTGATAATGGTGGGTAAATAATCCCTATTAGATCAAACTATTAGAATAACTGAGAGGGGGGTGAATCAGTTATCCACAGTCCCAAATTATAAAATGCATCACTTAAAACAAATTCAACTAATTCTGCAGCTCGGTAACATAAAATACTTAAAATGTCTATGCCTTTACCGATTACCTGTTAACTACTTACTGAGATTATCAACCAAATAAAATATGCAACATGAAAAGTATGATAACCAAATAATCACCACATAAACACATAGCACAAAGATTTAACATAGAAACCCTATAAAGGGAAAAACCACCTGGGACCGGTAACCCAAAATATTTTCACTCTTCTAAAGTGAGCTTGGTGAAGAGTCAACCCTATTAAAGGTTACAAAACACACTGTAAGGTCTGAGCTTTTTAGAGGATTTAAGACTAACAGTTATCATTCAACCAGCATTCACTATGGGGTTGACAGGATAACAATGCACGTTCTATGAATGACATCACAAGACTTTCAAGTCCACTCAATTAAGAGATTTTTCTATTACAATGGTTAAACTGACATAGTAGATGATCTAATTACAATACAACTTGATTTTTCAGATGTTCAGATCTATTCTAAGCCCTTAAAAATCCTCTGGTCAATATTTCAATTCAATTTATCAATATTCAATAACTTAATGTCCCTCGATAAAACCTTTCTGACACTCGGTATTGTTCTGCAGTTTGGTTCTTCCTAATCTAGTCTCATTAGGCATGCATGAAGCTATGTTCATGTGATATCTCTATAGTCTCCTTCTTCTGGCATAGTTTCAACAATGAAACCAATGTCTCTTATATAAACAAGTAAACTTTTTTATTTTCATCCATCAAATTTTGTCGCTTAATCTCCTTCATTGATTTTGCCACTTAAACCTTCCTTGAAAGATGTGTCAATTCCATCCTTTAGATCTTCAAATTTTTTTAGCCATTGATCTCATAACAAACTTTATCTTCCACCTCGAAATCATACACATTCCATCTCATCATTTTTTGTTGGCTAAACTAAACATTTAGTTCTTTCATCCATACTCAGTTAATGAAGAAATGTGTCAGGGAACACAAGCTCAGTTAATACTATCGCTCGGTATACACTACACTAGCTTGGTGTATACTGAAGTGCTTCATTTACAGACCACGCTGCTTTGTTAAGTTTTGCTTCCAACTTCATAATAGATTACTATAACATAATCAAGTCAATAGTATGAAGTCATAGACTCATCAATAAGTTACCAAGAGTATTCCTTATCCTCATCTATCATATCCATCTTCTTCTATGTAGATATCTCTAATCTTCATCTTTTCTCTTCTTTATAGATGTTTAGATATTTGCAACTATCATGATAAGTACTGTCAAAACTAGTTGACATCAATGACAACATAATGACTAATTTAATTATCTTACATATCATTTCAGTACTTGGTGATCTCTAATCACTGATCTTCAAGTCATTCAGGTAGTCAATCAATTATAGTTCATCAATCCCTCCCTTTGGCATTGATGGCAACTCAAGAAATATGAAATATACCATACACATACCAAAAATGTATTATACAACTATGTAAGCAAATGTTGTAACTCGATAAACTCTCCCTAGCTTGATATTAAATATGTTTAATCACTACATTACATAATAGCATTGCAAGTTTAGACTTTTTTAGGAATGAATGCTGAATATATCCTATGGGGGAGTATTCACAGTCATTCTGTAGCAGTTGTTGTTGCATTCATGACTGTGATTGTCATTGATGTCAACACAGTGATCTACTGAAGATTAGCAAAGAAGCAGACAATGTTTGAGTTAGTGCACTTGGGATATTGAAGATGAAGCTATGAAAAGTTGAGGACTTACTCTATAATGTTCTATAAGATCATGGTTAAGAGTGCAGATGGAAATTCATTTATTCATGATAGTTATGAGGAAATCAATGGAAGTAGTATTCAAGCAGTGTTCTGAAGTAACGGTTTATGGAAATCAGATGATATCTTCTAATTGGGATAAAATTTGATCATGTGTAATTATGAGGGAGTTTAAGACATGATGTTAGTGACATGGATGTGAGCACAAGATCTGAGGTTGCACAAGTGAATAATTATCTTAATTTGAAGCTAACAATTTTATGTAATTTTGATGTAACGTGTGGAAACTTTTATTTTGTAATTTGTATGCCAACTCATTTGTAATTACTTGAGTGTGGTATAAAGGAAGAAATGTTTTCCTTGTTGTAATTTAATGTTTTTTTGTGTAATGAGAAAGTGAATGAAGGATTTGTGAACGTGAATTTGTGGAAAGAGGATATGCGAAGCTCAGAGATCTGGTATTGAGCTCTGAAGAAGGATTTGGTGCAGTTTGGCATAGTCAGAGAAGGAGTATTGAATTTTTGAGATCATTAATCTTGTGGTAATATTCTATTGAGTAATACTAAGATCAGTTGGACAGTGTGTTCGGTGATCTTACCTTGAAGCTATTTGGGCAATTGGTCCTTATGTCTTCCATAACTCCTAACTGAGTTAGAATCTTTTAGCAGGGATTCAAAGTCTCATAACAAGGACTCATATGTACTGAATGTATTTCATAAGACTCCTAATAGATTCCATCCTCTCACAAGGAACTTTCATATTAGTGCATCTTTTGTGGGCATCATTCCCACCGGGGTTTACTCTTTGATCAAGAGGTTCCCTAGTCAACATATCTTGTGCCATTTTGTTATTGTGCATGTATATCTTTCTATGGTTGTTGATTACATTTCTTACATGGTTAAAATCTATTAAGGTTGATAAAAGTTGTATTTATTTAATAATTGATTCACCCCCCCCCCCCTCTCAGTTATCTTGGTGGACTTTACTTTCTAACAATTGGTATTAGAGCAGCAAGTCCTTGAAGAAAAAGTTTAATAGCTTAAGGAGATCCATGGTGAATTTCGGGAAAGAAATCCCTAAGTTTGATGGAGTAAATTTTGACAGCTGGAAAGAAAAGATGAAGACACACCTACTTTCTTTAGGACTAGGTTATTGGTTAATTACAAAGAATCGGAAGACTATCATTGATGAAGATAAGATTGAAGATTGTACTAATGAAGAAAGAGATCTATTTATGTGTAACATACTTTCCAGAGAAGCACTCTTGTCAGCCCTTCCAAAAAATGAGTACAATCAGGTAAAATATCTAAAGACATCTCATGAAATTTGGTTAGCTTTACAGTCTACTTTTGAAGGTGATGAACATGCTAAGAAAGTCAGATTACATAATTGGATATGTGCATTTGAAGATATAAGAATGATGGAAGATGAATTTGTTAGAAGCTATAATGGTAGAATGTCAAAAATTATTGCAAGTATAAAATCTTGTGGAGGAACCAAGATAGAGAATGAAGTGATATGGAAAATTCTAAGGACATTTACTCCTACATTTAAGTAGACAACATAGATGATTGAACAATTTATACCTTGTACTATGAACTTTACCAGAGAGACTCTTCTTGGAAGACTGGAAGTAGCAGAGATGAACCTGAGGCTATCAGGAGACTTACCTAGAATGGAGATAGAATTTAGTACTCTTAGTGTTCACCCTACTTTTTCAAGAAGCATCAGTGTGAGCAAAGATTATGCTAGCAGCAGCAGATCTAGAAATGAAGAAGACAGGAAGATTAAAGAAGGCGTTGCCTTGCTTGTGAAAAGAGACCCAGATGGTAAGAAAAAATTTTAATGTTGGACTTGTCAATAATATGGTCATTTTGCATCTAAATGTCCTAAGATAGTTAAGAAGTATAGAAACAACTTTAATCCTAGAAGATCTAAAGAATGTTACTATGCAAATGATGAAGAACTTGAAGCTAGTTTGGAGAAATCTTTGAGTGAAAGTGATACTGAGCATGATGATATAGGATTTGTAGCAATAAAAGAAGAAAATCCTAAAACTAAAATTAAGGAAGAAAAAGCTTTAGTTTCTCAAGTAGAAAAGAAATTTGATTGAATTATAGATAGTGGTTGTTCACATCATATGACTGGTGACATGAAAAAGTTCATAAAGTTTAACAATTATGATGGAGGAGTTGTTAGAGTTGGAAACAATGCACCTTGTTTGATTAAAGGTATAGGATCTATTACTCTTGATGGAAAGACTAATACTGATGATGTTTACTTTGTGGATGGTTTGAAACATAATCTTTTGAGTGTTGGACAGATAGGTGATAAGGGATATCAAGTTTGGTTTACTAAGAAAACTTGTGTAATCAAAGACAGAGATGGTAATTTGATTGGCACTAGATCTAGAACTAGAGGTAATGTATTTTAGTTGAATCCTATTGAGATGACATGTTTGATTACTAAGATTGATGACAGTTGGTTATGGCACAGAAGAATTTTTCATATAAACTTTGATAACATTGTGAAAGTGAGTACTACACTTGTAGTAAGAGATTTGCCTAAAATTATGAAGCCTGCTAACATGATTTGCAAGGAATGTGTGATGGCTAAACATAAGAGAAGCTCATTTCCCAGCAAGAAGTTCACAATAGTAGAGAAGTTGGAGATTTTTCATACAGATTTGTGCGGTCTTACAAGGACTAGAGGATTCTATGGAGAAAGGTACTTTATGATTCTTGTTGATGATTTTACAAGAATGATGTGGATTGCATTTCTTAAAGAAAAATTTGAATCATTTGATAAGTTTAAGATCATTAAGAACAAAGTTGAGAATGAATCTGGAATAAAGATTAAGTGTTTGAGATCAAATAGAGGTGGAGATTTTACTTCAAAATAATTTAACATTTTTTGTGAAGTAAATGGTATTAAGAGACAGTTTTCAGCCCCTAGGACACCTGAATAGAATTGTATTTCACAAAGCACAATAGAAGCAGAGTATGTGGTAGCAGAAAACAATTGTAATCAGATAATTTGGATGAAATAAATGTTGAAGGATATTGGAATAAAAAATTTTGAGCCTGTTGTTATACATTTTGATAACACTAGCATAGTTAGTATGTCTAAGAATCATGTGTTACATTCTAAGACAAAACATATAGAGATAAAGTATCATGTAGTGAGAGAGA
Organism: Chamaecyparis obtusa; assembly: GCA_027943335.1. Classification (NCBI taxonomy): domain Eukaryota; kingdom Viridiplantae; phylum Streptophyta; class Pinopsida; order Cupressales; family Cupressaceae; genus Chamaecyparis; species Chamaecyparis obtusa. Next base: position 3,169,684 of record BSBK01006215.1, read on the forward strand.
AAGTTATAGAGAAAGAAGTCAAACTTGAATACATAAGCACAAAGGAGCAGATTGCATATATATTTACAAAACCTTTGCCTAAGGATACATTTGAGTATTTGAGAGGTATGCTTGGGGTTATGCCCCAACCTACTTTTGAGAAGTGATGAAGATTGTTGCATCCATCCAATGGTATATGAGCCTTATCTTTCTTCTACACTGGATGTTGGTACTTCCTCTATAGGGGAGTATGTGTATCTGAGCTGAGTCGTGAGGACTCTAGTGAATGTATTTTCTAAACAGTGTCCTTTGACATTGAAGTTGTTGACATAATGATGAAACATCTGTCATTGATGTCAATGGGGGAGAAGTATACATGAAAATCATCTATTGGAGAGAAGTGAATAGAAAAATGAAGCAAGATTTGATTGATGAAGAGGATATGAAATTATTTTAGAGAAGCAATGTTAGATTCATGGAACTTGGATGTTTTTTCATCTATGTTTCCATGAATGCCACTAGGGGAGATTGTTAGGAATGAATGATAAATATATCCTATGGGGGAGTATTCACATCCATTTTGTAGCAGTTGTTGTTGCATTCATGACTGTGATTGTCATTGATGTCAACACAGTGATCTACTAAAGATTAGCAGAGAAGAAAATAGTATTTGAGTTAGCGCACTTGGGATATTGAAGATGAATCTATGCAAAGTTGAGGACTTACTATGATGTTCTATAAGATCATGGTTAAGAGCATAGATAGGAATTCATTTATTCATGACATTTATGAGGAAATCAGTGGAAGCAGTATTCAGGCAGTATTCTTGAGTAGCAGTTTGTGGAAATTGGATGATATCTTCTAATCGGGATAGAATCTGATCATGCACACTTATGAGGTATTTGAACACATGATGTTAGTGATGACGATGTGAGCACAAGATCTAAGGTCACACGAGTGAAAAAATATCTTAATTGGAAGCCGACAGTTTTATGTAATTTTGATGTAACGTGTGGAAACTTTTATTTTGTAATTTGTATGCCGACTCATTTGTAATTACTTGAGTGTGGTATAAAGGAAGGAATTTTTTCCTTGTTGTAATGTAATGTATAGTGTATGTGTAATGAGAAAGTGAATGAAGGAATTGTGAAAGTGAATTTGTGGAAAGAGGATATGTGAAGCTCAGAGATCTGGTATTGAGATCTAAAGAAGCAGTTGGTGTAGTTTGGCATAGTCAAAGAAGGAGTATTGAATTGTTGAGATCAATAATCTTGTGGTATTATTCTATTGAGTAATACTAAGATCAATTGGACAGTGTGTTTGGTGATCTTACCCTGAAGTTGTTTGGGCAGTGGGTCCTTCTGTCTTCCATAACTCCTAACCGAGTTAGAATCTTTTAGCAAGGATTCAAAGTCTCCTAATAGGGACTCATATGTACTAAATATATTTCATAAGACTCCTAACAGAGTCCATCCTCTCATAAGGAACTTTCATATTAGTGCATCTTTTGTGGGCATCATTCCCACCGGGGTTTACTCTTTAATCAAGAGGTTCCCTAGTCAACATATCTTGTGTCATTGTGTTATTGTGCATGTATATCTTTCTATGATTGTTTATTACATTTCTTACATGGTTAAAATATATTAAGGTTGATAAAAGTTGTATTTATCTGATAACAGATTCACCCCCCCCCCCCCCCCCTCTCAATTATCTTGGTGGATTTTACTTTCTAACAAACTTTCCTCTACAAATATGATCTTTCCAGCTCTCAGATTCCTTTTGTTCTTAGTAATATATCTTCAAAACTCTCCCTGACTTTCTCAGATTATCTCTCCCTTAGATAGATGTTCTAGTGATCTCTTGGTTTGTCATATTGTTTATCTCTCCCTTTGACAACAATACCAAAGAAACACATAAACATACAACTCTGTAATAGCCATGTGACTCTCTATTGTTTGGTTCATACAATGTATCTTTGTATACTGATGTGCAAATCTCTTTTCCTCAAATCTTTCATAATCTTAGACAAAATCCAAAGTTTGAACTATGTTGCATCACCATGAATGATCTTCTAATAAGATTAGGCTGATGCAACCTCCAAATCACATTAGTGACAGGTAGACAGTGGACGAACCCCAAGTCTAGTCCTCGAGTATTCAAAAGTTTCCTTTGGTAGAGGCTTGGTAAAAATATCAGCAAGTTGCTCTTTTGATGTAACATATTCCAGTTTAACTTGCTTCTCATGTACTTGTTCTCTTAAGTAGTGATACTTAATAAAAATATGCTTGGTCTTTGAGTGCATTACAGGATTCTTAGAAATATTTATTTCACTTGTGTTGTCACAATATATAATCATTGGCCCAGTGATTACCTCATTCATCCCTTCCAACACTTGCTTGATGTAAGCAATGTTTGAACAGTTTGTAGCAACAGCAACATATTCTGCTTCGGCAGTAGACTGAGAAATAAAAGGTTGTTTCTTACTTGTCCAAGTAACAAGTCTTTCACCAAAGAAAAATACTTCTCCAGTGGTACTCTTTCTGTCATCTATATTTCCACCCCAATCTGTGTCGATGTAGACTCTTAGTTTAAACTTGCCTTCCTTAGGATACCATAATCCATAGTCCTCTATTTTCTTTAGGTATCTTAAGATTCTTTTTGTAGCAACCATGTGTGATTCCTTAGGATTTGTAGAAAATCTAGCAACAATTCCCACAGCATGTGCAATGTTTGGTCTCCTATGTACTACATACATCAACTTACCAATAATAGATCGGTACAATGTCTGGTTGACCTCTGTAGATTCATCATCTTTAGTCAGTTTGCATCCTGTGACCATTGGTGTTCCAATTGGTTTAGCATCATCCATGCCAAATGTTCTCAATACTTCCTTTATGTACTTGATTGTGTGATGAAAATTCCATCATTCTATTGAATAACCTACAAGCCTAGAAAGAACTTAATCTCTCCAAACATAGACATTTCAAATTCTTTTGGCATCTCATCAACAAATGATTTACAAATATGATCTTTTCCTCTAAAAATTATATCATCCACAAATATTTTAGCAATCAAAATAGTGTCATTAGATTCTCATTTCATATACAAATTTTTGTGTTCACTAGTTCTAACAAAACCAATACTTAACAAATAAGTATGCAGCCTTTCATACCAGGCTCTAGGTGCTTGCTTTAAACCATTTAAAGCTTTGTGTAGTCTACATACCATGTCTTTCTTGTTTGGATCAACAGACCCTTATGGCTGTTCTATGTAGACCTCCTCTTCTAGTATCCCATTCAGAAAAGTAGACTTAACATCCATTTGATAGACTATAAACTTCTTATGTGATGCATATGCAAGTAACATGTAGACTCCTAGTCTAGAAATAGGTGCAAAATTTTCACCATAATCTATACCTTCCTCCTATGCATATCCCTTGCATACAAGTCTAGCTTTGTTCCTTGTAACCTCTCCATTCTCATTCATCTTATTCTTGAAAATCCATTTAGTACCGATAATATTCTTATCTTTTGGTCTAGGTACTAAGGTCCATGTCTTGTTTTTCTCAATATGTTCTATCTCTTCATTCATTGCATTTACCCATTCATCATTCTCCAATGCAACCTTAACATTTTTTGGTTCAAACTCACAAACTAGGCATGTACCTTGTCTTAACTTCTTGTCAGCATGCCAGCTTTCTTGTCTCCAATGATTTGGTTCTCGGGATGATGTCTTCTAAAAAATCTTGCAAGTACTTGATCTCTTCTTTGTTTTTTATCATGTTCAGGTTCATTTGCTTGCTTGGTAGCTCCTTCCTGGTCCTCGGTTTCCCTTTGATGTTCCTCAATGTTGTTTTCCTAATGCTTGGTCAACTTAGCTTGTGGCTTCGGTAGGTGTTCTGGATGTTCAATGTAAGTGAATCCACCATAGTCTTTTGGCTCCCTGGTGCTTTCTTCACCATTTTTATCATCAAATTCATCAACTCTGACATTGCAACTTTCAATCATTTTATTAGTAACTTTATTCAGACACTTGTAAGATTTTATTTTAATGGAATGTCCAAGAAATATCCCTTCATCCCCTTTAGAGTCAAACTTTTCATTTATTTCATCTTTCAAAATAAAACATTTGGTACCAAAAATTTTGAAGTAACTTATAGTCAGTTGGTGACCAAACCATAGCTCATAGGGTGTTTTGTTAGTGTCCTTCTTCAATTGTACTCGGTTCAAAACATATATAGTTATGCTGACTGCCTCTCTCCATTATGTCTGAGCCACATTCTTTTGTAACATCAGTGTCCTTGCGCAATCAACAATTTATCTATTCCTCCTTTCAGCAATCCCATTCTGCTGAAGTGTTCTCGGGGCAGAAACCTATCTTTTTATACCATGCTCATTAAAATAGTTAGTAAATTCATTAGAAATAAATTCACCACCTCTATCATATCTCAAGCATTTCAGTTCTTTCCTAGTTTCCTTCTCTACTTTTTCTTTGTACCATTTAAACATCTTAAATGCCCCAGATTTCTCTTTTAAAAACATTACAATTATCAATCTAGTGTAATCGTCAAAAAATAGAATGAAATGTCTATCTCCATAGTAACTCTAAGTTCTCATGGGACCACATAGGTTAGTGTGAACTAACTCCAAAATTCTCTTTGTTGAATAGTCTTTACTCTTAAAATTAGCTTTTTTCATCTTACCTTTCTGACATTGATGACACATAACATGATCTGATTTAGTTACACTAGGCATACCTCTAACCTTTTTCTTTCTACTGATCTTAATCATGTTATCAAAGTTTACATGACATAACCTTTTATGCCATAGCCATGCATCCTCATTTTTCATCATTAAACAGGAAGACTCGACATTGTCAAGATAAAACAAGTTACCTTTGGTTTGTGCTCCTATTCCAACAAGCTTTCCTCCATCATCAAATATCTTTACCTTATTTCTCTCAAAAGCTACTCAATGACCTGAGTTGTTAAGTTGTGCCACACTTAGCAGATTTTAATTTAGTCCTTCTACCCAATAAGCATTATCACATTCAATTTTATCATTTATCAGTAAAGATCCTTTTCCTCTAACCATACATGGTGTATCATTACCCATTTTTACTGATCCTCCATTATATTACTCAAGATGATCAATTTTTTCTTCATCACTAGTCATGTGATGTGTACAGCCACTAGCAATGATCCATGTATCATTTTTATTAACTTTATAAATGATTGTTGTCTCTACATACCTTTCTTCTTCCTTAGAATCATCCTTCATCGCAACAAATACTACTTCAACATCATCATCTGTGTCAGAATCAGTAGCATTCTCTTCAGCAATGTAACATACCTTTTTTCCCTTATCATTGTTGTCTCAGTTATCCCTATTGTAGTGTCGGTAACTTTTGTTGTTTCTCCTTCCATAGCTTCCTTCACTAGATTGATCTTTGTTTCTATCATCTTCTTTCCTGTTTGGGCATCTAGCAGCAATATGACCAACTTCTTTGTAGTTAAAACATGCTAAAGGTAATTTACCCCTATATCTATATTTACCTTTAGGTAATCTCCAAGGCATAAGAGCTTCAAGTTCATCAAGCTCATCATCAGTGTTACTATCACTATCATCCTTATTGTTTCTACTGCTAGACTTACCGATCTTCAAAGAAGTCATGAAAGTAGACTCAACAGACGGTACAACACTATTATCAAAGTTGTTTAACTCAAAAGTTGTTAGCTTACCAATCAGATTATCAAGAGTCAAAGTACTGTTAGGTACAGACCTCATTTCATGTATTGCAAATATTTTGATTGCATAAATAGGCAATAAGGTCCTTAGAATTTTTCTTACCACTGTATCTTCATCAATGACACCACCAGATCCTCTGATAGCATTAACTACCTCCTTTATTCAGTTTGTATACTGCACTATATTTTCTCCTTTCATTTTCATATCATCAAATCTTCCTCTTAAACTTTCAGCTCTGGCTCTCTTGACATTTGCATCACCACTATAAACTTGAGTAAGTTTATCCCACATTTCCTTTGAGGTAAGGTAATCCTTGACATCTTCAAATTCAGCATCTGATAGAGCAGCAGCAATCTCCATCATAGTAACATTATGCTCATGTCTATCTCTTCATTGATCAAGAGTCAAAGGTCTAGTAGGTAGTGCTAAGTAGCCATTGTCCAATAGGGTGAGGGAAGAATTCCCAATTCCAGATATATGAAGTCTCATTCAGCTTTGCCATATTGTAAAGGTGTCCTTGTTCAGCTTTGGCACTTCCCTCTTATACATTTTGTGATCTTTCTATTGAATTCCTTAAAACTTTGTTCCAAGTAACCAATCTACTCTAATAGCAATTGTTAGAATAACTAAGAGGGGGGTGAATCAGTTATCCACAGTCCCAAATTATAAAATGTATCACTTAAAACAAATTCAGCTAATTCTACAACTCGGTAACATAAAATACTTAAACTGTCTATGCCTTTACTAATTACCATTTAACTACTTACTGAGATTACCGACCAAATCAAATATGCAACATGAAAAGTATGATAACCAAATAATCACCACATAAACACATAACACAAAGATTTAACGTAGAAATCCTGTAAAGGAAAAAACTACCTAGGACCGGTAACCCAAAATATTTTCACTCTTCTCAAGTGATCTCGGTGAAGAGCCAACCCTATTAAAGGTTACAAAATACACTATAAGGTGTGACCTTGTTAGAGGATTTAAGACTCATAGTTATCATCCAACCAGCATTCACTATGGGGTCGACAGGATAACAATGCACATTCTATGAATGACATCAAAAGACTTCCAAGTCCACTCAATTAAGAGAATTTTTTCTATTATAATGGTTAAACTAAAATAGTAGGTGATTTGATTAGAATACAGCTTGATTTTGCAGATGTTCAGATCTATTCTAAGCCCATAAAAATCCTCTGATCAATATTTCAATTCAGCTTATCAATATTCAATAACTTATTGTCCCTAAGTAAAAACTCTCTGACACTCGGTACTATTTTTTAGTTTGGTTCTTCTTCAACCAGTTTGATTAGGCATGCATGAAGCTGTGTTCACGCAATATCTCTGCAGTCTCCTTCTTTTGGCATAGTTTCAACAATGAAACCAATGTCTCATATATAGACAAGTAAAGTATTTTATTTTCATCCATCAAATTTTTCCGCTTAATCTCCTTCATTGATTTTGCCTCTTAAACCTTCCTTAGTAGATGTATCAATACCTCATTTCAATTCCATCCTTTAGATCTTCTTCAAATTTTGTTAGCCTTTGATCTCATAACAAACTTTATCTTCCACCTCAAAATCATACACATTCCAGCTCATCAATTTTTGTCAGCTAAACTAAACATTTAGTTCTTTTATCCATACTCAATTAACAAAGAAATGTGTTAGTGAACACAAGCTCGGTTAATATTGTCGCTTGATATACACTACACTGGCTCGGTGTATACTAAAGTGCTTCATTTATCGACCACACTGCTTTGTTAAGTTTTGCTTCCAACTTCATAACAGATTACTGTAACATAATCAAGTCAATAGTATGAAGTCATAGACTCATCAATAAGTTACCAAGAGTATTCCTTATCCTCATCTATCACATCCATCTTCTTCTATGTAGATATATCAGTTCTTCATCTTTTCTCTTCTTTACAAATGTTTAGATATTTGCAACTATCATGATAAGTACTGTCAAAACTAGTTGACATCAATAACAACATAATGACTAATTTAATTATCTTACATATCATTTCAGTACTCAGTGATCTCTAATCATTGATCTTCAAGTCATTCAATTTTTCAATTAGTTGTAGTTCATCACCAACCCCTATTGATAAAAGGGAAAAGGTATAGTCATTGGATGCAGTTCTTGAGCTGGCATATGAATCAGATTCCCATGGTATTGAAATTTCTGACAAGTCTTCGCAAAGTCATAGGAATCTTTCTCCATAGAAAGCCAATAATATCCTATCCTAAGAAGTTTCTTTGTGAAGGTTAACCCATTCGAATGTGACCCACAAATTCCTTTGTGGACTTCTTGTAAGGCTACTGTTGATTCCTCCTTCTCTAAACATCTTAAAATAATTATGTCTAGACTCTTACTATACAATGTGTCACATACAAGGGTGTAATGAGAGGCTTGTCTTATGAAACTTTCCTTTTGGCTTTGGGTTTGGTCCATGGGTAAAGTTTGGTCTTTTAGGTACATATAATAGATCCATACCAAGGTGATTCATCTCCCACTAATAGGAAAATAGTGTGGGGATGGGAAGGGTCAAATGTGGGTTGTTCCACTTCTTCTACCAAGAAATCATATCTTGTGCTTTGATCCGGCATTTGGAGAAGTGAAGCTAATGTAGCCATAGCATCTGTTTCTTTGTTCTTTTCTCTTGGCACTTGTTCAAATGTGATCAATGTTAAGTACTTCTTGAGATCCTCTATCATGTTTTTTTAGGGTATCAACTTATCATCTTTGGTTTGATACTCATCATTTATCTAATTAATGACCAATTGAGAATCTCCATATATCTGCAATTCTATCACCTTTCATTCCAAGGCTAATTTGATGTCGATGACTAGTGCCTCATACTAAGCTATATTGTTTGTACATGGAAATAGTAGGTTGTATGATTTAGGGATCGTTGATCCTTGAGGAGTAATTAAAAATATTCCTTCTCCTGATCCATGTTGGGTATAAGAGCCATCAAATTAGAATTTCCATGTCTTTGCTTCAACATTGATTATCTATGAATCTAGAATTCTACCTGAATAGGATGTTCATCTTCTAATGGTGCCTCCACTAGTTGGTCTGCTATCACTTGGCCTTTGATTTCCTTTCTATCCCCATATTCAATATCAAACTCACTCAACACCATGACCCATTTGGCCAATCTCCCTGTCAAGGTTGTTTCCTCTATGAGTCTGATCCCTTAAAGTGCCTCTTTGAGGCTGTTTCAAACTCACTCAACACCATGACCCATTTTCTTAGGAGGTACTTTAAGGGATCAATTTCCTCTATGAGTCTGATCTTATGAGATAATATATAATTTCATAGTTTTTGGGAAGCAAAAAATATCGCAAAACATTCTCTTTCTACAAATGTGTAGTTCAACTCATATTTTACCAAGGTTCTGCTTTTGTAATAGATGGCTTTTTCTTTTCCATTTTCATCCTCTTGAGACAAGAGTTCCCCTAAAGTATGTTATGTCACTGAAATGTAAAAAATCAAGGGCTTTCCTCTTATTGGTGGCATAAAAGTAGGTGGATTCATCAAGTAATTTTTAAGTAATGTGAATGCTTCTTCACACTTCTCATTGCATCTAAATACTATGTGCTTGTGAAGGAGTTGAGTAAAATAATGGCATTTCTCTGCCAGTTGTGATACAAACTTTCTGATTGACTAGATTCTCCCTTGGATGGATCTAATTTGACTTATATTTCAAGGTTCCCCCATTTCCATTATTGCTTTTACTTTTGCGGGGTCTACCTCTATTCCTTTGTCTGAAACTATGTATCCTAGCAATTTTCCTGATTGTACCCCAAATGCACATTTCTTGGGATTGAATCTTACTTCGAACTACTCCAACATTGTGAATATCTTCTCTAGGATAGGTAAATTTTCTTCCCTTAATGGGATTTTTCAAGTATTACATCGACATAATCCTCTAGGAATTTATGCATCATATCATGAAATATGGTAGTCATGGCTCATTCATATGTTGCTCCTGCATTTTTGAGACCAAAGGGCATAACATTCTAGCAAAATGTCCCCCATGCACATGTGAATGTCATTTTATCTTGATCTTCAGGTGCTATTTTAATCTAATTGTAGCCACTAAATCCATCCATGGGGGGAACATTGAGTGATATGTTGTTAAGTCGACTATAGCATCTATGCTTGGTAATAGAAAATCATCTTTCAGATATGCGAGCTTGAGATCTCAAAAGTCCATGCAAATTCTAATAGACTTGTCTATTTTTGAAATAGGAATAATGTTTGATATCCATTTGGCATAGTCGATGGCTCTTATGAATCCCACTTTTAGTAACTTTTCCAATTCCACTTTAATAAGAAGTGCTATGTGTGGGTGCATTTTCCTCAATTTTTGTTTAACTGGTCAGACTCCTTGTTTGATGTTTAAATGATGCATTATCAAGTTTGGATCTAGTCCAAGAATATCATCATATGACCATGCAAAATTTATTTGTCTTTCCTTGAAGAATTCCATGAACTCTTATTTTTCTTCACTTGATAAGGATGTTGCTAAGTGTATAATCCTTGGTTCTGATTCTAACCCAATGTTGACTTTCTCCATTGGATCTATCAAAACAAGTGACCTTTCCTCGTAGTGTTCGGGAAAATTATCCAACCTCTCTTCCTTAGGTGACTCTATTGGGTTTTCACCTTCGAAAACATTCTTTATTTCTTTTTCTTTTTGATCTAATACTACCACATTGTGGTTTTCAACATTAGATTCTTTCAATTTTTTGTTTTTTTTCATTTATATCTGAACTGAGAGATTTGAGACTTCCCTTCATCACTTTTTCTTGATATTCAATGGTAAAAGAAGGTTCATCTACATTTAGGTATTGAGACACCAATTTGTCATTCAAGAATGTGGGAAGGGTAGTGGGTTCAATGGAATCCCATTCAATGAGCTCTGGATATACAAGGGATAAGGGATCAATGTTTTGGTTTGGCTCGATAGGGCTTAAGGAAATGACCTCATTGGAAGGTTCAAACATCATATTGCCTAAATCTATAACATGTGCCTCTTCTAGGTGTTCTAGAGAACTTGGGTCAAAATCTTCCTCACTTGAATCCTCTCGAGTTTCTAATGGGTAAAAATATCTTGGATTAAACCTAGTGTTATATCCCCCTATACTAGGTATCCATGATGGAACATAAGGCTATCCTACCCATTGATTTTCTTCAGCTTCTTGATTTGGCACATTTTCTAGAACCTCTTGATTAGAGCTTGATGCTTGATTATGATTTGATCCTAAAGCTATTTCTTGTTCTTTTCCTTTGTTGGGAGAATAAGTGTGAACTACATCCACCTCTTTATCTTGGCAAGACTCACTTGACAATGAATCTCATTCCCAATTGTTATAATCTTCATCACTTTGTGAACCTAACTGTAGAATTTGGTCATAAATAAAGGGGTGTCTTTTTTGTGTGTATCCTTGTTCAAGATACCCCAATCTAGATTTTTCATTTCTATCCCTCCAAAAAATTTCAATGGGTTCAATTAACCCCTCATTTATGGTGCCTAAAGGCCCTTGTCCTTTATATCCCATTTTCTGCATTATTTGGAAACCTTTTCCATATTGATGAGTACGAATACTAATGTTTTGGATGCTTTTTTCATGAGCATTTGACTCATCATCTTTATATAGCCATTTCATAATTTCATTATCTTCTTCATCCATAGATGAAGAAGTACTAGCCCTTACAAAGTGGTCATTGTATGTATGGGGTGTATATAGGCTAGAGGGTTTTCCATGGGACTTTGGAGATAAGAGTAGATCCATCATAGATAAAGAGTATTCATCCACAACTTTTTGTTTGATTTTTCATTGTTTCTTGAAACTCTTCATCATGTTGCCTCCTTGGTGTGTATTTGAATGGATTTTCTTGGTCTTTTTTTCTTCATGAGTACTTTCCTCACTAACTTTCTCCTTTCTCTTAGTCGATGTAGCCAAGTTAGTGGGAATTTGATGATTTTTAGCAACAATTTCTTCCTCCTCTACCTTCTCTTTTCCTTTTAAGGATGGAATATCCCTTGAGCTTTGTCCTTGTTCAATTCTTATGGATGTAAAGCTTTCTACATTTTGGGGGACCAATGAATCATTCATAGGTTTAACATTATTACAATATTGGAATGGATTCAAATCTCCACTCACCATGACCTCTTATCCCATATATAGAAATTTTAAGCATTGATGATATGTTGAGGGTACTACCTACATTTCATGGATCCATGGCCTTCCTAGTAGGATGTTTTAGGTCAATTTTAGATCTAGGACTTGACAAATGGTCTCATTTTGCATTGGACCAACTCGTATGGGAAGTACTATTATTCATTTAGAGGCTCTTTCTTCATCATCGTAAGCTTTAATGGTTATTTTTTATTGGGATCAATAGCTTCCTCCAAATACCCTAAGGCTTTAACAAGGTTTAATGTGCAGATATTTAGGCTAGCTCCCCCATCAATGAGGACTCTCTTAACCCTATGTTTGTGGATAAACACCTCAATATGCAATGTCAAGTTTTGTGGATGATTTAAGGACATATAATCTTTCTTAGAGAAGGATTAAAAATGAGGTGAAACAAGGTGACCTACCATATTTTGGAACTTTTCTACATCCAAATTCAAAGGCACTTTTGTTTCAACAAGGGCTTTTTCCAAAATCTCCTTGTGAGTGGGTGAAAGTTTGAGCAACTCTAAGAGATAAATTTGTGCAAGGGTTCATTGGATTTGGTTCACCAAATTGTATTGTTTTTATGAAGGTGATGTTTGATTAGGTAGAATGATTCTAGGAGCACCTCCTAATAGAGTGATTTTTTATGCTTGCCCCCTAGTCACAACATTAGATGTTGCCTCCTTTTGTTTTTTTTTCACCACAATCACATTTATTGTATTTTCACAACCACTTAGGGAATTTACGGTATTGTCATAAGTATGGGAAAAATTTACCTTTTCATTGCCCCTCTTATTATTGTTATTAGTATTTGATGTTTCCCCCTTTTTTTTATTTAAGAAAGGGTTCTTGAAAGTTGTGTGATCCTCCTTATTTTGAGGTCCTTCTACCTTTATGGTTCTATCATAAATTAAGTCTTGGACCAAATGTTTAAGCTTCATACACTCGTTAGTCTTATGTCCTTTTTTACAATGGTATTCACAATGATGAGATTCATTCCACCATGTTGGTTTGATTTGAGGCTCATATGGCCTAGATTTAGGTAGAACAATGATATTGTTGGCCATGAGAGTTCTCAAAGAAGTTTCCAATGGTTCACCTAGGAATGTGAATTTTCTTCTTTGGAATACAGAAAAGAAAGGTTTAGGCTTATTGACATTTGAATTGTTGAAAGGGTTATTGTTGTTGTTGTTATTGAAAGGAGTTTTGGCCATTTTATTAACATTATATATTTTATTTGACCCACTCAATACATTAAAGGGAGTAGCCTTTAAGCTATGCTTCCACAACTCCATCATTCACAAGATTCTTATTGGTGTTTTTCAACCATAACCTTAGTTTATCATTATGATTGTTGTATCCTTATTATTATAATTATTTAAGTTATTGTTGTTATTAGTGTTGGTATGGCCTTTGTTGTCTTTGAATAGTTTAATCTTGCCTCTTTTTACCAACACTTCTTCAATTTTTATCTTATTTTCGATAATCTTTTCAAATGCAGGGGAACATTGAAGTTGGAGTCTATAGTTCATCTAAATATTTAGGTTATTCATGAATATCTCTATCTTTTCTTTCTCGGGTATACTTCATGGGTATCATGCAAAAACTATCCTCCATCTTTGGAGAAACCCTAGAAAAGGCTCACCATCTCTTTGTTTTGTATTGCATAGATTAGGCATGGTGATTTCATGCTCTATGTTATAGGAATAATGAGTTACAAATTTTTAGGCTAATTCTTCAAAAAAATTTATTCTTTGTGGCAATTTGGAAAACCACTCCATGGATTGGCCTCCCAAGCTTCTTGGAAATAGCCTCATTAAATAGGTAGTATCGTGCATGAATTCTATACTTAAGGCACAAAATTCTCTTAGATGTCCTTGGGGGTCTGATTTACCCATGTATTTATCATATTTAGGAAAGACCACATTAAGCGGGAAAGGTGCCATAACCAAGCTCTTATCAAATGGAAATGGGCATAAAGCCTCAATGGAAAAGGGCTTTGGTTTGGCCGCTTTCTTCATTATATCAATTTGTGCTTGAAACATCTTGAGTTTATTATTCATAGAACCTAAATAATTATCCTCTTCCTCATCTTTTCAAAGTGTTGCGATATCGTAATCATGAGGAAGTTTGACCCTCGATTGGGCTAAATTAAGGAAATATCTTTCCTTATTTCTATCTAAAATTTTCTCCATAATCTCAAGGAATTCGAGGTCTTGGGCTGCCCTATTGGATCTTTCTTCAGTTGTCTCTTTTTTCCCTTGGTTCTTTTGGTTAGAGGTTCCTTGGTCTATTTCTCCTTGTTCCTCATTGTTTCCCCCATGAAGATGGTCATAAAATACGGTGATTCGATCCATTGGATTAACTCTTTCTTCAAATAGGTTTGGGAGACTATCCTCTTGTTCTTGAGTTTCAATGAAAGGAGTTTGAAATACAAATTAAAGGACCTCTTTTTCTATGCAAGTGTCATCTTATTGTAAGGATAGTTTTAATTTGTGCAATCGTGTGGAAACTGGCATCAACAAAGGTTTGAATTGAAATTTTTTTCCCCAAACTTGGTGATTGTTCTTTTTAAGAAGATATTAAAATATTAGATGATTTTCAATGGATGTTTCTCACTTGTTATATGTATCTTCAAAAAAAAAAAACCACAAGTACAATTAACAATTAACAATGTTCAATTTACCAAACCCTCTAACTAATGGGAATCAAGTATTTCTACTTTCCTCCACAAACAAGGGGTTTTTTATTTTAATGCTTGATTATTCCATAGCCTTTCTTTTAATCAATAAATTTGATAGTTTTGGCATTTTGATTCACTTGAAAAGTGAAGAGCATAGGCCTAGTATCAAATTTTGCAAACAATAATAGGTTGTTTTAATTACTAGATTTGAAGTGAAAATGCCAAAATTTAAGTAAAAATTGACCAAAGTTTGAAGGCTTACCTTATTTCAAAGCAGCCTAAGCCTAGAGGTATTTTTTATTGTGATTTTCATGTTTTCAACTCACCTAGTGGTGATTGTTCCAGCTCCTTTTCCTCTTCTTCAAAATAGTTAGACAACACAACCAAGAAAAATGAAGGAAAAATAAGCAAAAATGGATTCTAAGCCTTAGTTTTCAAATTTTACTAAAAATGATTAAGGCATAGAAGTCCAATTTAAGAATACAAACTTTGATTTATAAGCATTTACAACATATAAATAATGTTCATATGTCTCACCTTCTTGCTTGGAATCCTCCAAAACACATTTTACGTGAGCTATATTCTCCTTATTGAGCCTTCTTGCGAAGTCATTATCCTTACTATTATTTTGGCTCTCTGGATTTTTCACTCTTTTATGACCTGCCATCAAAAAAACATAGGAAATTCATCCCGGACTGTCAAATTTGTCAATTTTCAAAAATAATCAAATGCACAGCAGAAATGATTAAATGTGTTGTTTAAATCCTAAAATGCACAGCAAATCAATTCACATGTGCAGCTACAGAAATTAGATGCATTGTTTAAAATAGCCAGTGTGCATAAAGAAAATGTTGAATGTGTTACAGGATGAATTAAATGCGCTCTGAGGTCAGGGTGAATGCACTAAAAGAAATAAAGACATAATAGAAGAAATGTTGAATGCATAGCTTCTCTGTGCAAAGGCACAACACTTTATCTTGGATGCGTAGCTTCAGGTCTCAAATGCACAGCAAGAATGCTTGTACGTGAATCAGAAAGTCTCAGATGTGCAGCTTTACCTATAAAATAGAGAAGAAAACAAGAAAAATACTAAAATCTAGCAATTTCTCCAAATTTTAAATGATTGAGGCCTAATGCCCCACGGTGGGTGCCATTTTGTGTACTATGGAAAGTGTGTGTTGTGGAAAGAACCTTCATAGGGTTAGTTTGTCAAATAAATGAATAATATAAGCTAAATACCACAATTAGTGAGCTAAATATGCAAATAATAGACAATGAGCACTCTATGGCTCTCTATTTAGATATGCTAATACAAAGCTCTTAGCAAGCCTCCATTAGTGACAGCTCTAAAACAAGAATGATATGATAAGAAACTAAGTAAATCAATTCCAAAATGAAATTATGCTTAATTAACTCTATATTTGCCTTTCTAGCTCAAAAATGCAAGAGGTTTGATGCTATTCTCAGATTTGTGGATGATAATTCATTGATTTATGCCTTGATTTTATAGATTTTGGCAAGGGTAGGGGGTGGACTTGAGTTGATCATGGTTGAGTTGAGGTTAAGTCCATGGTTCCACCTTTGGAGATGATTTAAATGGATTGTCCTCAAAGCTTGGGACAAAGAGACAAAATGGGTGGCCAAGATGCTCTCACCTTATGTGTGATTGAGATTCATTTTGAGCTTGATCCATGTGATTCCAGTCCTTATTTCCCATTGGTTGATGCATTTTCCTCCCATATGGTGGTTGAGGGAAAATAGGGATTTAATAATTGAATTTATTTAATATGTTTAGCCATGTTTACCCCTTAAATGGGTTGATTTGATTTAAATTGAACTATACAATTAATTAGATTAATTGAATAATTTATTGATTTAATTTGATTTAAACTAATTTATTGGCTTTTGGATTTTCAATTAAATTTGGATTATGGCTTGATTGCAATTTTGCTTTTATTTTAGCTTGATTTCAATTTATTGCTTTAATTTTGCCTTAGTCACTCACTTGATTTAGTATTTTCCATTTTCAAGTGATTACAAATGCCCCTCTTTGAATCGATGTGTGAAGCGTATCGGTTCAAAGAATGCCCTAATTCATTTCGATGCAAAGTTACTAATTAGATGATGTCCAATTTGATATTTGATAAAAGATGTAGATATTGATGATAGGATTGATGCAGTTATGATTGATTTGAAGTCCTTGATGGTCGTTATGATGATAGGTTGCCAATATAATGCCTGATTTGATCTGATTTGATGTTTTAATGCCCCACTTGATTGATAAGCAAAAAAAAAATTTGATGAAAGATTGAGCTTTGATTTGATGTTATTCTCTTGATTTTATGATAACGATGTCAGTCCTGATTGTCCGAGTGTATGCCCCCTCGAAAATGAAATGAAATTTGATTTTAGGTGAAAGATATTGGATTTTTTATCAATTTGAGTTGAAAATATTCAATTAATAGTGAATTTCGATTTCATTTCTGATAATGTATTTGCAATGTTGTGATGACAAATGCCCCTGATTTGATTGATTGGGTATGAAAATTTGGGTCCTAGGTCATTTTTTGGTAAAAAATGCCCCTTTTAGGTCAAAATGGGCTATATAAAGGGGGAAAAGGTCATTTTCACTATTCATTTTCACCTTCCTCTTTTACATTTTTTTTACTCTGACCCACTGAGCCTTCTGCGATGGTGATCCCAATCTGAGAGCACAGATTCAAGCCTGGTCGATGGTATCAGTGCCCACCAGGCTATGAACCTCTGGTATGTACCCCTAACAACCTCTTTTATCTGATTTTGGCATTTAAATTCAAAAAATTTGGATTTTTCTAAGAAAAGGCCTATTTTTCTCCTTTTTTAAATTGTGTCACGCATTCAAGCAATTTAACAGTGTGTACACAAATTTTGTAGCACATCCGTGGTTTTTCACAGTGCATCCAAACTTTTTAGAAGCACTTACAAATGCTAAATTTAGGGCATCTTTTCGCTTTTACAACTTATTTCAGTGCTTTCAATTTTGATTGTGCATTTAATAAATCTAGTAGCACATACAGGGTATTCCTGTAGCACGTACTAAATCCTGCAGTGCTTACACTTTTTTGTAGTGCATACAATAGTTTTTGCTACACTTTTAATGTTTTAAGAAGCCATTTGATTTTAGCACTTTTAAATAATTAAATAGCGCTTACACCCTTTGTGGAAAAATTTGTGAACCTCTCAATCAGTTTTCTGATCCATCTGATGTCGTCAATTAGTCGATTGGCTTAGGTTTTTGAATCTTGTTTATAGCAAGTTATGTGATTTCAGTTCGTGTCATTTGATATTAAATGTTTGATTGTCAATCTTGATTTAGAAGGTAGATGATGATAAATTTTCCATCCTCTCTGAATAGGATCAAGAAAATTGATTGTGGTTTGATTAAATTTTATTGTTCAATTGACTTGTGATGATCCAATACGTGATGGTTTTGATTTCTGATGTGTTTAAACTTGCTTCTATAGGCTCAACTTTAGAAGCTATCTATTTGATGCTTATACCCTTTGTTGTTTGACATGATAGAGGACCTCAGCGGACCAGAGCATCATGTGATAGGTCGATGTGGTGTGTATTTCCTAGTCTATCTCCTTCGATTTTGTGTGAATTGGGGTATCCTTACCGCTATGGAAGAGCACTAGCACTCTGACCATAACACCTTTCATTTGCTACTGGGAGAGATGACGATCACTCCTAAGGATGTATATCAGTTGTTGTGAATCCCCACCCATGGGGAGATAGTCTATTATGATCAGGTATACGACGGTATAGTATGTAAACATATTTTTGTTGATCCTACCATAGGAGATGAAAGCATCTAGTGGGCTCAATTTACTTCCTTTCTAGTACTTCCAGTAGTACTTAGTGTTCTATTTGGTGGTTTCTTGGTTCCTGATCGGTGGGGACATGGCTTCGCAGTTGGCTAGGGTAGGATTCTTAAGGATATGATTTCTCATCCTCGCATATTTGATTGGGGTTTTTGCGTACTTTCACATTTGTACCATGAGTTGCATGATGTTTTATATCAGCACGGGGCTACTCTCTCTGCTAGAGTAGTTCTTCTTCAGTTATGGACATGGGAGCATATTCTCGTTACTTGACCTATTTTTGTGTAGCACCGATATCATGGATTGCCTTTTGCATGGATATATGAGGGGATGGTTGTGCAGGCCCACCTGAGCAAGGTAGATTATTGGAGGCACATTATTGATGATATTGATCAAGTGGTCTAGAGAACATATATTGGATGTGAGCCATGGCCCGAGGATGCAGTTGAGCTTCCTTAAATATTTATGCCACGTTAGATTATAGGGTGGATGCCCTTGATTATTGAGCATTTCTGTTTCTAGTGGGCTCTATGACAGTTCGGGAAGATATAGGGGATGCCACAAGGGTTGGCCCTTTATGCTCAAGTACAAGTGGAGAGATCCCTTTGGGGTCCTCAGATTGATTACAGGACAGCTCGATATGCACTAGTACATTTTGGAAAATATATGACTACATGACTAAAAATTTTAGTCATGCCACTAAAACTTTTAGTCACGTGACTAAAACTGATCATATTCTACTATTGTTTTATAATTTACAGCTTTAGATGACTAAATAAGTGACTAATTCTGTCATTGGGTAATCAACCAAATAAAAATGACTAAATAAAATACCAAATAAAAGACTAAATAAGTAGTCACCTAAATAAAGATGACTAAATAAAGGATCAAATAAATGACTAAATATTTAGTCACTAATAATTTGTCACCCAAACAAAAATGACTAAATAAATTATTATTACTCCTTTATAATTATAACATTTGATAATATAATAATATATAATTTAGAATCCAAATCAATGTACCGCTACGTATTTTTCCCTATCAAGTCAAAACAATTCCCACATCCGAGTCTTATGTCCAACATAAAGGTCTTATAAACTAGAAACAACTTCCAAATCTTAAAATATACTTTTGAAGTTTTTTTAAAAGTATTTAAAGGCCCTTAGTACTAAGAGAAGAGAACCAATAATGTGTAAATGTGTTCTTACAACTACACACTCCATACACACTTGAGCCCCCAAATGATAATTTTAAAGGACCCCCAAAAATGAACAAATGTACCAATACATGATCATGATTATCATAAACATGACGGAAACAAAGATTGAGTTATACATCTACATAGCTAAGATATACTCTGATGTACAAAAGATGTCATAAGAGATTATATAATTGTCTAGATCGATCATAGACAAATACTTGTCTATACAAGACATTTAAAAGATACCTTTGCAACCTTGGAAGTAATCAAGTTATAATCAATCGTGCTAGTGACTCATTCCCAAGTGTATAATTTTAATTTATAGAGACACTCATAGTTTTACAAAGATACATTAAAAGCTCTTCTTATCGAATTATAAAATAAAGTTACAAAATAGAACCTGAATTTGAGCTTAAATCATTAGAAAACATGACTTGTTGAGATACATTAACAAGAACATTAGACTTAGAATAGTTGCCTATTGAGCCTATATAAGCACCTGGCCAAAACTACTTTAATTATCTTTATAAATTAAAAAATAATTAAGACAAACTAAATATAGCACCAATCTCTATACAATATAGATCACCTAAAATATATTATTTATTATAATTACTAATTAATTAAAAATGAAAATTAATTAATTAAAAAAAATTAAATAATTAAAAGATAGAATAGAATGAACCTTCTTAATTTAATTAATTACTAATTAGCATAAAATTGGGACACATAAAAATCACGATGAAGCATTTTAGAGCATTTGGTAATGGCCAAAATAATCTTTTGGCTTCTGGCACACGTTTGGTTATGGGAAAAATAGTATTTTGGCTTCCCCCACATCGATTGAAGGGTTTGGCATTTTATAGTGTTTGGTAATGGCCAAAATAATATTTTGGCTTCTAGCGTGCAAGGATTGAGCATTTGGTAATGGGAAAAGTAATATTTTGGCTTCCCGCATGTGGATTGAAGGATTTTGGGTCTGGTATATATACTAATTTCACAAATAATATTTTCCATTAGCTACACTCAAGAAGGACAAAAGATTCATGGCAAATGGAAAGGATTCCCAATGGAGATTTCAATCAACCTTCATTCCAACCTATTCCCTCTAGATATTTCATTCAGGCCCCGTTTGTTTGCAGAATTGGAATTTGAGTCAAAACCTGATTATCTCAAAATCAGGTTTTGAAATTCCAGTTTTGTGTATTTGGAAGATAGTTTGGACCGTTTGGTTGACCCGGAAGATGACTGAGTCAATCCATCTTCTGCGTTTGGTTGCCATTTTCAAAATTGGAATTAGAATTAAGAAATTCCTACTTCTGTGTTTGGTTTGCAATTTCAAATTGGAATTGGAATTACATTATCCATTTTCTGTTTGGTTCTACATTTTGAATTGGAATTAGAATTTGACTTTAAAAAAATTAAGTTTTTTTAATTATTATATAATGTTTTAATTTAATATTTTATTTATTTTGTCCATTTTTTTATTTATATTTTTATATAGTAAATCATAAACAAAATTTATTTTTTTTTCAATATTGTGAATAGTAAAGTTAACTTTTTTTAATAATTTTATACATTATCTTTAACAATATTATAACAGGAAAATAATTATACCATTGCTCGATATCACATCAAAATATAAATAAGTTATAAATAAGTCGTATAGTCCACATATATATCTATTTCTGCATAATGACCCAACAAAATAGTGTGATTGTTGCACAAAGTAAACATCGTAAAAACATGATTTTGGCTTTATAGGTAGCCTCCACTTTTGCAATAGTTTTCTCGAACGCTTTGCAAGACTTACACTCGGCATCCACAACAGGTATATGTGTAGAAGGTGAAGATGATGTAGACAGCGTTGGGGTGCCATCGGCCCACTGAAAGTAGTCACATCCACCGCCATTCTACAATATAAATCTAAGTTAGTCTCACTATAATGACTAATATTTATTATTTGTAAACATTTAAATATTGTACAATTAACAACCATTTTCTTATTTATGCAAGTCCAAAATTTACGCTCTAGATTAGTGTCTGTGTGTGACATCCTCAACATGCAGTGCGCTCCATCACCACAGTCACACATAGGGACATTTATCATAGCCATCACTACTGTATCAAACAATTTTTTGTTCATTCATACTATTTTTGTTCATTCATATAACAACATGACTATATTCTATCAGTACAAATTGAAAAAGTTTCATTTATGTTGATATTACAAATTTGTACAAAAAATATAATGACACAACTATAGCATCAGATAGAAGATGGGGAAGAAAAATATCCATGAACTGAATGGTGGTGTGAAAACACACCGTTAAATAAGAAAACACAAGAAAATCCACACTATATGCCCTTATGCCCCACATTCGATGAGAAACCATCTCATATCCCACTCATTCTTCCCATTACTTCCCGTATTGTTAGATGGTCAATCCTACATCTTCAAAGTAAACATGATAGAAAAACTAAAACTTGTTTATTTTTAAATGGAATACACCAAGGAGTACCATCAGAAATATTGACCATTTACAAACATGAACAGTAAATAATCATCAGATAGCTCATTTTTTTATCAACCTATGTGGATATTTTCGGCATCAATGTTTGAAATAGCTTCTGGATTCAATTTTGTAGATAGTTTTGGATCACACTCTGTGATCCATCATCAGGATGAAAGAGACCAAAATTATTGCAATAGACCAAATGATGGACTTTTCTTTCAATCATTTTTCTCTCTTCCATCCTAATGAAGGATCACAAAGTGTGATCAGAAACGTTGATGCCAAAAATATCTACAAAATCAAATCTAGAAGCTATTTCAAACATTTTTAATGTCAACATATGTGTAGTCTCACTTTATCATTACATGTGTAGTCTCAGAACTATCCATTTATGTTTCTGTACCTATCACGTGGTTTTTAAAAATGAATGAAAAATGAAAAGAAATTCAAGATGAAATAGAGCGTTGAACAAAGTATAATTATTCCACTTAATTTCATAATGCAATAGTAATAACAAGATGGTTAGGGTATATACATACAGAATCATGAATATTACAGTCATCTACCAAAACATATTTATAAAACCATGTCTAAAGAACTAGAAATGGATAGTTCTGAGACCACACCTTAACAATGCATTAAATTAAGCATTCATCATGTGGTACTCCTTCGTGTATTCCACTTAAATATGTTAAAAGAAACAAGACTAACAAATACAACAATATGTCTATAAACTTTCACACTCAGACTGAATCACAAGAGTTGAAAGAGAGAATAAGTAATTTCCAAATTTCTTGAAAAAATAATTAATGCATTTAACATAATTTAATTTAATGTAACATCATACTACATTACAATCTGCTTGTAACGCAGTATGATATTCATCAAGATTGACCTTAGATTCTTCTATGATGTTAATCAGTCAAATTCTTGTATCTGTGATTGTAACAGTGATGTGTATGGGCAAAGGTATTGATGTAAGGGCAATGCCTATTCTGAAAAGAGCCCAAACTTGGATAATGAGGAAGAAGTGTGGAAAGAAAGGAGCTACCTCATCATAGGCCTCTACAACCCCTGCATAGAGCACACCCATTGCTACAACACCGTCAACCCCTATTTCCAATGTACCTATGCAAACTTCATCAAACATTGCAGGAGGAGGAGATGAAGGACCACCTGAGATGTAATAGGACATAAAAGCCACTTGTGCATCTGGTCCCTTACCTCACATAGACCTAACTGTAGAGGATGACACTAAAAAATAGAGTTTAAAAATTCCAGAGGATGAAGGAGCTCACGAAGAAGGAGCCCAAGAACAAGGAACAAGGAGCCTAGGAGGGAGAGACAAAGAGTCTTGGGTAAAAGTACAAAGCTGTGTCACACTTTTATAAAGGAAAAGGTCAACAACACAAAAAAATTTTAACTTTAATGACATAAAAATGGCATTTATGTTTAAGATTTGGAGATGATGTAAACTAATGAAATGTGTAAAAGTGGATGAAGTTTATGGCTATAATTTTTTTAATTTTTTTTAACAAGAATTCACATAGTTTTTAAATTTTTTAAGTCCATTTTTTACTTGCTGAAAAATGCTGAAAAATGAGGGTCTTGTCCGCACCAAAAAAGTATATGTAAATAATCTCTTTTTCCTTTGATTTCAAAATATGTCATAGATAAAATGTATAGCTAGTGCAAAAAAGAAGAAAAATTAGTTTTCAATGTATATTTTTTCTGTTATAACTACTCAAAGTTGAACATACCTGAAATCGACAGTTTTCATCTCGCGTCAAATTTCCCCTAGCAAATCTACACTATTCAGAAAATAAATTACACACTCTTGAAGAAAACTGTCTCCTCTAGTGTTAAATATAAATTTTCAATTTTTTTGATAAGCTTTACTATTTTTTTCTATTTTTGAAGCATCTTGTTCTCGAATGTTAAAATACCTACTTGTAGTATTTTGAAATTATAATATATTAGATCTAATTAAAATACTATAAAAATTATATGATGATAATCTTGACTCTGTGCTCTAAAAAAGGGTATTTTTATATTTGTAAAAAAATATCATTAAAAAGAGTAAGAGTTATTGAAACGTCGCTTTTCTGAGATAATTTTATTTCTTTAGTAATTGTTATAAAACATGCATTTAATAGATATTTCCAATTGGAAAAGGTGAAGAACTTATCTAACTTAGCTAGAATGAATCTAGCTAGACCATATGTTTGACAAAAAATAATTTTAGTTAGAAATACTCAAATTCAGCTGTGCTGATAAGTTGTCCTGAAATGTGACACAGCTTTGTGCTTTTACCCTCTTCAAGGGGCTGTTGATCATAGGGAAGAAGCAACACAAGATCATCCATCCTCAAGCTTATGTTATAGCAAGGTACTTAAATTTCCTTTCTCAAAACCAACTCAAACTTTTAGTCCACCTATTAAGAGAACTTTGTTTGTAAATTATGAATCATTGCAAATTGTCACTCGAGTCCTTTCCACTCCAACATAGTTGGAGGAAACTTTGGAGAGAAGGAGAAAGAGAGAATCAAAAATACAACCTTCAAGGGAGGTAGTGACACAGCTACTCAAGATCCAGCCTACCCCAAAGGTCAAGAAACTGAGGACGACCTCTAACTTTGTTGAGGATGAATAGACAGGACGTGTTCTTTGAATTGGATCAACCCATATTGTAGAAGGGTCCTAATACAGCTACATCAACTGATTTCCACATAACAAGGATGAATACAGGCAATACCCAAATATGATCAAGAAATAAGAATATGGGGTTATGACATTGTGCTTCTACCTGCTAGATGGCTTTCTCTAGGTTATGGCAATTTATACCTCAATAGAAGCTAGACTTCCCTGGTGGAGACAAAAGCAATCGCCGAGCACCTCAAAGAAGGATTGCATCTTAACCAACAAGCACTGGTTCTACAAAAAAACTCTAGTAGACTCTAACAATCTACCAAGGTTAATATAGCAGAATGAGAATAACATGGCAAAAAAAATATTCAGCTTGATATGGTAACCGTTAGTCTGTGAGACGACTAGCATTTATGTAATGAATATTATACATACTCTTCAATAATTTTCCAATACAAACTAGAAGATAAAATCAATTAACAACACTATATTTCCTTAGACCATTACAATGAAGTAGCAAGCTTCTAATAGAAAACTTTGTGCAAGCTTTCTGTATGAATGTTTTAGATTACTCTCTGTAAAATGACAAAATCAATTCATTAACACTTCTAAAATAAGACCTGACTTTCAGTCAAGTCCCTCTTTAATAATATGGCAAAACAAATATTCAACTTGATATGGTAACT
This sequence comes from Chamaecyparis obtusa, assembly GCA_027943335.1. Classification (NCBI taxonomy): domain Eukaryota; kingdom Viridiplantae; phylum Streptophyta; class Pinopsida; order Cupressales; family Cupressaceae; genus Chamaecyparis; species Chamaecyparis obtusa. The sequence goes on from BSBK01006215.1 coordinate 3,195,216, forward strand.
GTTAGTCTGTGAGACGACTAGCATTGATGCAATGAATATTATACATACTCTTCAATAATTTTCCAATACAAACTAGAAGATAAAATCAATTAACAACACTATATTTCCTCATATCATTACAATGAAGTAGCAAGATTCTAATAGAAAACTATGTGCAAGATTTTTGTATGAATGTTTTAGATTACTCTCTGTGCAAGCTATCTAGCACCTTACTAAATACAACCAGTGCTATTTTCATGAGAACCAACCAGTTGAATGTTCTTGAACTAATGCCATCCTACTTTGACAACATATTTCATTGATCAAGCAAGTATATGCTATAACATGTCAGTTTTAGCCTTTTACAGGCTTCCAACCATCATTAGTTTGTAGGAGTTTGTAATGTGTTATGCAAACTCTACTCTACGATTACTTATTAAGAAGCTACCGGACCATCCAGTTCTGGCATGCCTGAATTGAACATAAATGTTGAATAGAAAGTAGGATAGCTAAATTGTTTAGAATGGTGAAAGTTTTCATCCATCAAGTTTTCATTCCAAGGTAATCGAATTTCTCCCTTAAGTGGCTGACTTGGGCATTTCAATCAATTGTAATTCATTTACGTCTACTCAATAACAAATCACATTTCATTTCCTTCCATCCATAGTTTGTTTTGGCAAACCAAGTTGTTTGGATTTTCATTTTAGTCAAGTCAAATTTTGTTCATTATCTCAGAATATATTTGAAACTACTTCGGTATCACTACTATGATCCCAAGCTAATTAATTCTGAAACTACTTTAATATTTCTATAAAAGGAACATAATCCCAAATAATGCTTCATAATCTGATAGATTCCAAAGATTAATGTAATCACAATAATAAATAACCAAAAAATAACCAGCAATAAAACTGTGACAAGGTTTAGAACACAGCAATTTATATGAGATTATTAGACTTCCCTGGTGGAGACAAAAGCAATCACCAAGCACCTCAAAGAAGGATTGCATCTTAACTTAGCAAAATGTATAAATGAGAAACTTAGCAAAACAGTGTAATTCGTAAGGATTTCACAGTGTTATCATAGTTATATTATTTAGTAGGTGGTCTAATGATCTGTGGTTGCATCATATCTTTCCATGAATAAGTTCAAATACATTTTCCATACAGCATAGTCAGCACTTGCACACAAAGTGTATGACTTAATGTCTAACACTATAGTGCATACACACATTTAAAATCACACAACAATATGTCAACTATTCAAAAGAATGCACTTGAAGGGAAAAGTACATAATTAAGTTGTCATGTCCCTAAATTCAAAATACTCAGAATACTTTCTTTTCCAGCTTGCCATTGTTTTCTAAGAAAAAATGGCAAGCTGGAAAAGAAAAGATAGTATTTGTGATTGATGTTCATAGCCACCGGCATACAGTCCAATCAGTGGATAAACATAACAACATCTTGAACATGCAATGCAGTCACAATGAGCAATAGTCCTCAACAACAAATATTCTACTATATTTTATCAAAGCTTATAAGCTTTAGAACATCAATCACAAAGTATCATTTCTTACAAATGAATCAACATCATAAAAATATAGACAAGGTTGGATGGTTGTACCCTTACGGGAAGTGACAGGGTCTTTAGGAAACCAATTTACATTTCATTATCTCAAAATATATTTGATAAACAAAAACTATGTTTGATAAACAATCATCAACCATAAACAATCATAAACAATCATCAACGAAAACACAATTGTATCAATGTATGTGAACAAGTATGATAATGTTTCAACTCATGATAAAGTTTGATAAAGTATGTAGAAAATAACTATAATCCACCATATGTGGTTGCAATCCAGTCCACTCTCTTATCCTTAGTCATCAAAAAAAACCATTTGGCTCTTTCATGTTCACCCGCGAAGGTTTTGTATACCCTTAGGAATACACCTCGACTCAATCCAGGGATGGCTTTGAGAGTGGTATATGCACCTGTCAAAGCATTGTCATGATCAGATTGATCAACTTTTTGAAGGTGAACATTGCTCATGCCCTCTTTTATTTTCTTCATTGTTTCACACATGGCATCCAAGGAAGCGGCCATACTTTCCTTCCTCCTCTTTCCCACATTTCTGACTGATGATGTAGGAGTCCCTCTAGCACTTGTTGTTGCAATGGACTGATTGGAATGATAAGGGTCTTCGTCCAAATCAATAGCACTATCAAGATGTATATTGAAACCAAGGTCCTCTTCATCATGCACATTGAATGGATCTTCCATAGGGTTCCCTTCTTCAGTCTCAAGGGTCGTCGTAGCTGCATTACCTTTAGCAATGTTATTACCCACAATTGCACCCAATTCATTGAAGTACTGGAAGGGCTGCCTCTTATACACTTTGGCATTTTTTAACTCTCTTCTCTGCATGTTGGCATAAATAAATGGATTAGGTTCTTTTTCTTTCATTATTAACTTTAAAATAAGGCAATATTATTTCCATCAAAATAGTAGAGAGATCACCCTACCTTTAGAAGCTCATCCCACATGCTATCCTCAACATCCATGCACTGAGTTAGCTCATTCCAAGCAAAACCACTTGTATTCCTTAGCTCTTTCATCACTCTATATGCAAGCTTCCAGGTTTTCAACTTTTTTTTGAAGTTGTCCTTTAATAGATTGAGGTTCATATTAGCGTTGACCGCCTCTCAATGGCGGACCACACTTCTTTTTTGAAGCCTCCGTCACATTTTTTCCCTAGTTGTACTTTCTTGAGGAGAAAGTCTAGAAACTTGTGTTCCATTTCCTTTGTCCACATTATCTTCTTTGAGGAAGGAGATATTTGGCTCATGTTACCAATTTCATACATGTTCATCACTGTGTATGCCATGTTGTGTATACAAATTATTGTTAATTGTAAAAACATTGACCCATAAAAGACCAATACCTCCAAATAGAAATAGAAGAAAAAGGAAACCATCATGTATATCAAAGTATCTTCATACATCAGTTTACTCAAATAAAACACATTGACCTATAAAAGTCCAATACTTCTAGATAGAAACAGAAGAAAAAGGAAACCATCATGTCTATCAAAGTATCTTCATACATCAGTTTACTCAAATAAAACACATTGACCTATACAAGTCCAATACTTCCAGATAGAAACAGAAGAAAAAGGAAACCATCATGTATATCAAAGTATCTTCATACATCAGTTTACTCAAATAAAACACATTGACCCATACAAGTCAAACACTTCCAGATAGAAACAGAAGAAAAAGGAAACCATCATGTATATCAAAGTATCTTCATACATCAGTTTACTCAAATAAAACACATTGACCCATACAAGTCCAATACTTGTAGAGAAAAACATAAGAAAAAGGAAACCATCATGTAGTCTTGACTCATAAAAGAACAACTATTCTTGGGATCTGTACTCTTCCCACATTCTACTTGCTATATCATCTCTAAACTGTGCCCACTGGTCTCTATCACACTGAGACAACCCATATGTCTCCAGCATTGGTACATCTATCCCATCATGATCATCTTCCTCTTTGGTGATAATTTCTGATGGAATGTCGTCCTCTAACATAATGTAGTTGTGTAGTATGCAACATGCTAATACAATATGGGCTTGTGTCATGATAGGATAAGACGTGGCATGCCTCTGGATTGGAAAATGTTGCTTGAGAATACCAAATGTACGCTCTACTAAGTTTCTAAGGGAGGAGTGTCGATGGTTGAACAACTCTTGTTGAGAGTTTATTGGATTCTCTCTTAAAAAATCCTTCAGGTGGTAGTGTGTACACTGATAAGGAGCAAGAAATCCAAGTGCATTGGGATATCCATCATCCACTAGAAAATATTTTCCTACATAAATAAAGTATATTATTAAAATGTAAAACATTGATTGTACCCTTGAGTATATTAAACTATAATTTGGCTTACCAGGGGGAACAACAAGAGGATCTTCTCTTGACAAAGTTGAAGCTAGAACACGACTATCCACGGTAGACCCTTCCCAACCAGCAAGGCAGTACTAAAACTTATGATTGAAAGAACACACACCCATAACATTTTGCAACAGGTTGCCTTTTCTATCATGATATTACCCTACATATCGACATCGACGGTGACTGGTATATGGGTTCCATCGATAGCTCCAACACAATCCTATACGATATGATACAATGATCAATTCTACAGTCAACCAATAATATGATAAGGATAAAAATCCATTCAAGAAATTTGTAATAACATAAGAATTACCTTGAAGAATGGATCAAAATGTTCATTCCCACTAATTTCAGGAGGAGTGTTTGGACTAGGTGGTAGAAAGCAATCCTTGTGGAGTCCTAAGATATCCCTAGTCAACACCTTGTGGAAGTATCACCTGATTGTCTCTCCTAAGTGCCCAAAGTTGTGGGCAATCTTACGGTTCCTCAAATTATGGCCAACGGTGTGGAGGAACATCACAAGTTGTTCTTCTAACATCAAGTGTATCGTATCTGTTAAGGTTCCTTTCAGCCTTAGGATAGTAGCTAGATGAAAAAAGGCTCCCTTACTCATGTGAATCTGATCCTAACAGTCCACATTGTTGGAATGAATAACCATTCTATAAAAAGAATTTCCTTTTCTTTTTCGTTTACCCATTTGTGCACTGCCTTTTCGGGCCACCACTACTGTGGCTATGGCAACACAAGCAATAAGAATTGTGAGAAGATGAGAATATGTGGTCTTCATAGCTACCCATCCTAGAACATCAATATTCTTAATAGGATCCATTAATGGCTTGAAATGTGGACAAACACAACAAATTGAGTGAGGAGATATTGGTAGCATGTTGTTGATGTTCTAGAAATTGAAAGTATTCTACAAATAAAAGTGATTTTAAGACATTTTAGAATCAATGTTCAACCTGTGATTCATCATATAAGCAATGTATCAAGCTAGGAGGCAAATTGTTTGACAATGTTTGACAAAATACACAATAAAAAATGGATGAACTAATAGGTTTGGTTAGACCAGCCAATCTCTTCAAATTAAAATCATCAATCAAGTAACATGCTGCAGTAGTTGACAGTGGAGCTTTTGAACTAATAGGTGCTAATTAGGTTTTAAATTCCAAACCCTCATACTTAAGGTGAGGTTATATGAGAGGGCTTTAGGATATATGAGAGGGCTTTAAAAAAAATCTGATAAACTTGTACAATAATAAAAGTAGTATTGACTCTTATTCTTGTTTCCTTTCCCAGATTTACATCATGGCCAGATTCTGGTGCATTTATTGTTGTTGAGTCTCTTGAATAATCATGGTTTCCTTTCACATCCAAAATAAATATTAATTGACATTTCAGCTCCAACAAAAGGAGGAAGTGGAACTGTCCATGCTCCAGACCCAACAAATCGCTATTTCAGGCATGTTATTCATTGCAAGGAATGCAGATTAGCACTGATAGGCTTTTAGAAATGGAAAAAAACTTTCTTGGCTTTAGGGTGTTTGTCTTCTGGCATGGCAATTATGTTGTCCCTTACCAGAAACTTTGTAAGACAGCATAGGACATAGTTAAGAAAGGGCTTGTAGTTGTGCAATGCAAAGAACAGGACATACCTTACAAATGCTCTTCAATGCTCTTTCTCATAATAAAATTACAAAACTAATAATTAGATTCCAAGGAAAATATGATGGGGTTCAGCTAGGTTTGCAAGTCTTAAGCATATGTTTAAAGCTTTCCCTAGCTGCAACATGTGCTCCAAATTTACACCAGGTGGGATAAAAGTATCTCACAATATCACCCAAGGTACAAGTAATACCTCTGTTTCTCAAATAGATGCAGGGGAATTTTATTCTACTTGTTATATTTTTTTTGGTTTTCTATGTGTTTAATATATTAAAAAGCAGAGATCTGTATATTGGTATGATGAACAATATAAGAAGTCTTGTTTTAGTTTAGCCCATTTCAATGTAGGTTATGAATAATGGTAAGATGTTTTTATTCTATGCAGGCAAGTATCCATCCATTTGTCAGAGTAATATGCCAAACCTTTTTGTATGGGCACTTTAAATATTGCGAATTTAAAGGATTGTTTTGCTACTCTAAAACCCATAACAAGGTTGCAGACAATTACATACAAAAGTATCATTTGTTGCATATATACCTTAGATCTGAAATCCAAGGCAAACAATCAATATTCTATTTCAAAATTATAAAGAAGTGGCATCTAAAAGTTCAATATTGGAACTTATTTTAATTGTTCCTAGAAAATCTAGAGGAATCATTATTATAGCTAACAAAATACCTCAAACAAATGCTATTTATCATATTGACAGCCATGTCCCTCGGACTAGATCAAGTCATAGGTACTGATATATTCTAATTAGTTCTTTACAGGAATGCTCAATCAGTTGGTTTGCTTGATTAGAACAAAATAATAGTGTAAAGGACACCATGTTGCATAACATTTTTCACATCTTTCACATTATTGAATCAAAACCACTACATTCGCAACCATCTTCTTTATGAGATTGTCATATCCTTGATTTGACATGCTTTCAAAACTATTAGTAGTGAATTAACAAGATATTAAGCAATCAATTTCTCTTTGATATAGCTCTAATCTTTGTTGTTTTCCTTCTATCTTGTTTCTATTGCAAGTCTATGAATAATACTAAGTTGAAAAACTCAAAAAAGTGCAGTGTTTATCGACTGGCATATAAATTCTCATTTCTTAGAACTTTGTATGGTGCTTAAACATATAGGCCGGTCCTACAAGAACTCAAAATTTGAAGAACCCAAATAATATTTGAGGTAGGAAATGGCATGTCATTTCAAATGATAACTGCCATCTTTTTCTAGCTGATCCTTTTCATCTAGGTAGGAGAAAATTGTTTAACTTGTCTTAAACAAGCACATTAATGTCAAACCAAATAGGTCAGTGGAACTATGAAAGTACAGCTAGCTCCTTTGGAATCCTTATAGAAATTTCTTTATTATTTCTTGAGTTTATCTTTATATGGTATTTAACTATGTCAAATTTCTTATTGGCAGAGCTTTTATAACTGGCATTTAATATTTACAAGATTTCTCTCTCATTCACAACTAATATTAATATTATGTTAGAGTTGTTTTTTATTTGGATCAGTTAGGACTAAAATCTAAGACCTATTTGCTAGTGAATGCTCTATCAACTGAGTTGTTGACCACTCTTGACCAGCCCATCTTCAATCTGGATGACTCATTTCCAACACCCCCTTAAGCCACACTGTGATGCTTAGAACTCTTAACCTGACTCAGATACCAGTTGAAAGAAATCAAATATAATAAGAGAATTCAAAAAAACTACATAATAAACAATAAATATATAAATATATAAGACATAAACATTATTTCATTTATTCTTTTGTATCATTACAATATAAATAGATTTGCTGGAAGAACTTGGTGCATTCAACTACCATCTTAGCAAATAACGTTCAAATAACTCTCGAATTTTAAGATTTGGTCTTGTAGACTAATCATCAACCTGGATTTAGGCAAAGATCTTATTTGAAAGATCATCGATGGAATGGGAAATCTGTTGGAACATTTAATAGTTGCTTGCATAATTTTTTATTCTTTATTATGTAAGTTTTGCATAATAAATTTCAAGGAGCTTTTAGATGTTACTTAAGACATTTATAATTCATTTATCATATGTTTTTGCAATTGCTGCAGTAAGATGATGCAGCTTAGCAAACCGTCTCTAAAGCATAATCTTAGCAAATTATGGTATAGAAAGGAAACCAAAACATATGGTCGTGAATAGGAATTAGATCTCTAGCTTCATAAAACCAAGTCTTTTGTTGGATCTCCAACATAATGTATGAAGTAAACCCAACATAGCAATATAAAATTTTAAATAGTTAGAACTGATACAGTACCACAACTCCATTAATTTCATGGAACATAATGACATAATATTGGTTTCGTAACAGTACCGAGTTCTATGGAGCATCCTCACACGAAACTAAGATCAAAGGTTTTCTAATGGGCAAAAAATTACCTGAATCAACTCGGAGGAGAAAAAATTCTGATTTTCAATCAGGCGAATGTTTATTGCCCATGATTGTTCACAACTAAGATGAAAATAGATGATAAATAGGATACCCTAAATGTGAAACTCCATCGCCAATTTGCACAATGGGGGTTTTCAATATTCATTCGACGACATTGTTTCTCCATTTATTTTCTTCGTCATGCAAATCTTTTTAATCTAACAAAGTGGAGGAAAATATAGAAATGCAAAAGTTGGTGTAGTAGAGGGAATTCCATACCTGGTACAAATTATTTCTTCTAAAGCTATCAGACAACCTTTCACTGTGAGCTACAACCTGGAGGAGAATAATTTCACAGCGTGAATTAGGGTTTCAAACAGTATAATAAGGTTTAGAGCGGAAAAATTTGCACAATGATTTGAAATGCACTGTTTGAGGGCCTTGGAACCAAGGGTGTGTGTCTATGCATGGAAAACAACAGAGGGCCAAGAGTAAATGTGATCCCAAACGAGCAATACAAGAAAAAGAAAAAAATAGTGAATCCAAAAATAGTACAAATATAAATGAAATTGTTAAATTGGAGTAAATTTTCTTACTTGCATTGTTCATAGGTACAATATCAATCTATAGTCCAATGATCGAAATAGGATTACTACTATAAAAATATAATAAAAAGACAAGTATGAACAGAGATGGCATAGGCTCTTTTCAGACGCTCTTCTTTGTTCTCACAAAGAGAGTGATTCCTTTGAAAGAAAACAGCGGATCTCATCTCTTGCCAAGATTTCATAAAACCAAAGAAACGGCAAGATACAAATTCAATTTGTGAGTAATGCAGACAAATTCTACGGAATCTCACAAAAAACACACACCTTCTATAGCATCTCAAAAACCCTAGAATTCCCAGCGTAAAACACATATTGATTAACTTGGGCAAGCGATATCAAATATCAAACTAGATAACTGAGGAGATCAATCTGGGCATTCAAACATGTACGTTTCCATCTAATATAAGGAAATAAAAAAAAATCTTTAACCGCATAAGTCAGATCCATGAACTACAAAAGCCATAGCTTGCTTTCAGAAATAGAGTGAAAATATAAACACGACCAAAGTTCCACGCCTTTGCAAATAGGGGAAGAGAAAAATACAAAGATGAATGAATGAATAAAATGGGCTCAGCATTTATGCAATACGTTCAACGGGCTGCCAGAGCCGCCCTCCTACAAGAGGTGTCAGAAATGCATTTTTATCATCGTCGCCCATTTACAACATTACAGATCTACTTTAAAAACCCTAAATTCAATATAGTTTTTCCCCTCAATGAACACAGACATTAACAGAAAAGAAGAAAGTCGCGAAGGAGAGAACAACGAACCACAGCGGAGTGAACAAAATCAAATGCAACAAAAATGACGCGGCCGCTGGAAAACCCAAACCCTGCGAACGCGAAAATGAGGCGGACGCGAAATGATCAAACCCTATTTCAAAACCCAATATGCAATGCACGAAGATCACGAACCCGACAGCGAAATTAAACCGGGCTCATAATTTCGTAAAACTTGGATTTCATTTTGAATTCCACCTATTTGCCCAAAAGATGGTGCCGCCCATTTTAGGGCCTAAACCGGGTTTTGAAGGCTTAAACCGGGTTTGCAACATAGAGTCCCAAACGGCAGATTTCAAGAAAAATTGGAAGTCCCACACCCAATTTCGGTCAAATTCCTGCAAACAAACAAGGCCTCAAGGTAGTGAATGTGTTCCCTTTTCTTTCTCAAGCACTTGTCTTTTGTTTCCTTTTCTTTCTCAAAATGGGATTGATTTTAGTTCAATTTTTTTTTTATAAGAAGAAAATTGATGCCTTGGGCCGGCTATACCGTTCATTTTCTTATTGTTTGTGAGTCATTTCTTATGCGAATAATTCATGGATATCTGTAGTTTGTCATATCATTCTTTTACTGATTTTGTCATCATGTGTATGACCACATATCTTATGACCAGTTTTTTTAATCTTCATGATTCATGTATTACTTCCTTTTCTTTGAAAATAATTAGCACTTCAATAGCTAATCATTGTATTTAATGCTCTTAGCAATGCTATTCAATCTCATTTTGGACTCCAATCCTTTGATTTCACTATCGTAAGGCAAAAACATGACTAATCTATGCCTCTTACCAATGCCATCACATATTGGACACTACCCTTGATATCAATTAGGACTATTCACTGTCAACAATGACTATCACCATTGTCACAGTCAGCAAAAATATGAGATCAGCATTCAAACCAATCAAAGCTACCTTGCCAAATACTTGAAGAGACTTTTGGGATTGTCCTCAATTTTTCTACCTAATTCCACACCCCAAGAATCCTTTGTGTCATCAACTCATAACAAAACAATTAGTTTTCTGTCCAAACTGAGAAAACTTTTATGATCTTCCCACTAGGGCATCAAACCGTGTATTGTCTACATCACCATTTCATGTGAAATCAAGTGCAATAGAAAGGCATGTGGGTCTACTAGAGGACTGGATTACGTTGTTCCATTTCTTATCGGTTGTCTTTTGTAATTTTCTGGTCTGCTGAGTAGCTCACCTATTGTTTTCTACCTGAAATTATTTTGAAACAAGATATACAAGTAGAATTGCTATAACTCGTTGAGCTGTCCTCCAAAAACTGCCAGTGGAGAAACAAATTATACTTAAACTGTTAAAGTTGTTACATGCAGGCTAGAACTCTACCAAGTATTTTAACATTTGCCATGGAATGCTGGGGTTTCATCAGTCCATGTGTACGGGGAGCCAAATACGGATTCGATTTAGGAAAATCACAAAATTGGATTACTTATTGCATAATCTGTTGGCCCTCGGAAAGAAGTGAATGTTTTTGCATATACATTTTTATTTGAACTATAGTTTTGCTCCTTCGTATTATATGTGTTCTGTAATAATCTCATTGGAAGAGCTTAAACAACCAGCACAATGTTTGTCATTTGGAGCATCCAATATCTTGAACAACAAATAACATGTCTTGTTTTTTTTCAACGGATTTATTTGCCTCAATTCATTTTATGTTTACCAAATTCTATTTTATCGACGAAGAAAACACAACCAATTCATCTATGAATTTTCGCAAAATAACTTTTATCTGGTGCAAAACCATTCCTCTAGCAGACACATAGGTCTATTTAGTGAAAGACTACAAAATTAAATTCCATATAAAGACCTTTCAAACGAATAAAAAGAGGAAATTGTCTGTGATAAAGAATCGATCAAGTACCCCAACAAATGATTTAGAATTCAGTCAAACAGGTTCGTATAGTTTATTAAAATAAAAGAAGCAACGGAGAGAATGCGAAGCTCACATTTGTCACACTTCAAATGCCCCTGTATTTTTATTCCAATCGTAAAACATATTTCTAGAGTTTTTAAAATATTGAAACTCACATGACTCACAACACAGCTTTTAGCTACTCGATAGTATATCTAAAATCTTGATAATCAATTCAACAATCTCTGTACAAAATAGAACATCAAACACAATCAAATCCATATTTGATCAGTCCAACAATCTCTGTGCAAACCAGAACCCCAAAATCTCAAGTCTTGTACACTCTCTAACATTCACAATTTCATTATACATCTCAGACCATCTCCTTGCATCATCAACTCAAATGCCCAGTATTGCAGCCAATTAGTAAACCACATCATTATGCTAGATAATATCTTTACCGTAGATGAAATACTTGCTAAGTAGTGAAAAATTCACAAGTTTTTTTATGCTCGGTGAGTATTTACCACTTTTACTCACTTAGGGGCCCGTTTGTTTGCTGGAATTGATCTGGAATTAGGAAATGGGAATTTGTTTCCACACACAAAATTAAATTCCCAATTCCAATTCCATACCTCAATTCTAATTCCAGATCCTGAGGTGGAATTTGCTGAATGCTCATTTTAGACCAAAATGAGAATTGGCCGTACCAATTCACAAATTCCTATTTTTAAATTCCAGATCAATTCTTTTTGTGAAAAACCTGACCATAACATAATATAAGGCCCAGATCGCAAAATGAAAAAGTGAGTTCTAATTCATTTTTTTGTGCTTTCTTCGACTATGATCTTTACAAGGAAGTAAACATGGTAAGGACCAAGCCTGATCTCTTATGTGATTAACTAGAAACCCAATACTTAGCAAGTTAAACAGAAGCAACGATATGGTGTTAGAAAACATTTTGTTTTCTACAATTTATTTAACCATTCATTTATATATAGTCAAAATATAATTTTCTTCTTCCAACGTTTGAGAAATCTTGACATAGAAGTACAAAGGAACATCTATCATGGTTGTTTGGACATGCACAAACCAGCTGAAGAATGACAAGATGCCAGTAACAATCATCTAGAAAAAGAGAAGCAAAAAAGAAAAAAGAGGCATCCAAACAAGCTTTGGTTCAGGAAAATTATGACATAAAAAATATAAAATTTAGAAAGAAATGGAAGAATAAAGTATTGGCAGTGTCAGAGGCAAGAGACCAAGCACAATGCAAAACATCAGACTAAGTATAATGCTATCAAATTCTACGCTTTGTCACTGCAATGGGGGTCACACTGCCCAGGTCTCATTTACCCAAAACAAATGAGGAATTTAAAGCTTGAAATACATGTTATTTCTTTAGATAGAAGGCTCGGAAACTGGCAACTTATATCAATAATATCATTGACATTTGCGAATGGGAAATGACAATTCCTGGAATGGAGCTTTCTCGGTCTTGTCTAATGACATGTTATTCCACAAGGAGTTTAGTGAGCAAAAATGTTATAGACTATAGAATGGAAAACTAGTCCTCTCGAGATACAAAATGTTAAATTTGGTAATCAAATTAAGTTGCAGAATCCATTGATATCTTTGAAAAATATCTTCTGAACTGCCAGTCTTCAGTGTTCACAACTAGAAGACTTAAGAAGACAAGTTTTGTTTGTAGGTTGGATCAAGTTATCAGAAAATGTCACCAGGATGATGGTAGGTCATACCATTGTGTATAACATTATAATAAAAGTCATAATGACTGCTACCCAATAAAACTGTAATCTATTGTTATCTATTTCTTACATAAAACTAAATAGAATAGATTCCAAGCTGCTCTAAAGCAGACAAAATTTAACATGCCTTTCCATTAGTTATGCAGTAATAAGTGATATTGTTTGCAACATCATAATAGGAAAACAAATGGTGAGTCTAACAATTCAAAAGTATGAAAAAGATAAAACTTATAGGTTTGTTCTGTACAGAGAACAAGGTATAACAAATCAACAAAATGGGAGAAATGTACCTTCCAGAAAGAAGGTGAGAGCTATTTACTGACTTGGAATTAGTTAGACGTCTTTCTCATTGATCATGTTCCTTGTCAAGGTGCATTGCAGCTATCTCTTTTTCCATAACAGCCATTTCCCTGTGCATTTTCTTTCCCTCCACCTCTAATGCGTTGTTTAAGGTCTCTACTTTGTTTTGACAACATCTGGATGCCAGCACAAAGTTAAAAGGTAAATCCACAGCAGTGCAAGATGAGTGAAGTAGAAGCCAAAAATGTAATCTATAAGAGATTAGCAAGATAGCATACCTTAATTACATCGTCCTTGTCCTTGAGACTCTGATCCTTTTCATAGCTTGATTTTCTCAATACTATCACCTCCTTATGCAACATATCATACAACATGCCTGATACAAAATCATCTTGACCAACTTCGACAAATTCTGGTGGTTTCTTTTCTTAAATTCCTTCCAGGTATCTTGTGAATCACTATCTCCAGGATTATTTTCAGTTGAATGGTGATCCTCATTTCCATTTTCTAGAGGCTTGTTTCTATCTACAGACCGACCCCCATCAAATGATCTGCCACCATCAAAGGATCTTGAAGTTCCCTTTGCATTTTTTAGGACTGTATTCGTATTGATCAATACTGAGGACCTCATTTGGGACAATGATGGTTTCTTGGATCCCAATCCATTTGCAGTCACTCTAGGAGAAATTTTAGCATCCCCAAGTGATTGGCGTCGTGTGCAGACATTGCTTCTACTTCTAACCTCAGAGCGAACAGAACCATTTGAAGAGGACCTTAACCCCTCTTCCACAACTTTTAGTCGTAATTGAAATTTGTCCTAAATGGTCAACATAAAGAAAAACCAAATACATAAGTTACATATAAAAACAATTAAAATAGAACAATGGAAAAAACATTATGAAGCCAAGAAAAACAAAGCAACAAACAATCCAAGATAAGAAGTTTTACTTTGAGTTATGCCTCAGACCTAGCTGTTCGTTCAGCAATGGCTAACTTGTCCCGAAACTATTGCATTTCCCCCTGCAGAGAGAGTAGTTCATCTAAGTGGCAAGCAAGCAAAATGCTTACAAATACGAACCTACTTCCAAGATCAAAGTGCAATTCTTCAAACCCAAAAAACAAATTATAAATGAATGCGATGATTACCTGCATGATCCACCGTTCTTCAAGCCACTGCTTTACATGCATTACTTTATCATTCTCGTCTTTCCGTTCATTCACAACTACAACCGCAACTCTATTTTCACTGACCTTTGCACGTGCCATCTCTTGATGCACTGTCTTCTTTTCTTCCTAGGAGATACACGACCGGTAAGAAAACTTATTAAATCCTGAAATATAGAACAATTTACGCAAGGCTAAGGTAATTACATTACTTTCATGAACTTTCTGCTGATAATCACAGACAGTATTTGCAGCAGCACCCCTAGCAAGAATTTCTTCCTCTATCTCTCTCACAGTTTGACTCAGCTTCTCAACCTCTGCCACTTTCTGGCGGTATATTTTGTCGACAATTTTGTTCTCTTCCTACAATAAATGACCAAACTTCAATTCAAGGAATTCAATAATAAGTCCAGGAAGAATTTATTAGAATTCAAATTCAATATGCGCAAATTTTGATAACAAGGATAAGTAAACTGCAAAGAGCCTAATGCATTACCTGACAAATCTCTATTTGTTTCATCAGTTCTTGGTTTCTATTTTGAAGATCATCAACCATGGAAGCTTTTTCCAGAGCAATTTGAACCATCCACTCCGCATCAAGAAATGCTGCCTCTTTTGATTTTGTAAGTCCTTCCAAAGCCCTGTTGTCTTCCTATAACTTTTCAATCTGCATGAAAGATTTAGTTTAGCACAAAAAAAGTCAGTTGAAATATTCAAGGACTAAATAAAGACCATTATCATGCTAAAAAGACAAGCTAAAGAACCAAAAAAAGAATAGTTCATTTCCACAAGCAGTACCACTTGCCAGTGAAGTTTCAATTCTGTTTCCAGTGGACCGGAGCAATAATAGCTTCAATTGGCGGCATGTCATCATCCTTTTGAGCAGCATGCACTCTTCTGAGAGTGGCTTATGCAGAAAACTGTGCAGCCAATGCAACTTTCTTCTCATCATTAATTTTCTTTATTTCAAGGTTCTGGGGTGACAACAAATCATATAAAAGAGTTAGATTAGCATTTGAAACTGATCCTCAAAGAATAAAATTCCATATAACTGTAGGACATGACAAAAGTGTAATAACCAAATCTAAAAATTCATCTTAAAGGTATACCTTATTTTCAAGGAGGATCTCATTAGCCTTTAGTTTTTCATCCAACTTATTCAGCTCTTCTGTAAGCTGGAAAGTGAGAATGCCACATAATAAACTATTAAACGATAAAATCAAATTAAGACATATCAGCCTATGATATGCCAAAAAGGCATCATATCAAGCTGGACTACTTATTAATGAGAGCTAAGTCCCCACACTGGATACATCTTCCTACAAGCTTCACCCAATACAATACAACTTGCATAATAGTCCATCATAGAGCCAAATAAAATACAAGTCAAAGATATTATGTTCAGAATTTAAAAAGACAGAGATACCACACAATCGCCCATAAGAAGCAAGCCCAAATGAGGTGAAATAACTCTTCCACTGACTTCTCCCTTGCACGCTCTGACAACTTCAATGTCTTAATTTCAGCTTGTGATTCACCTAATTTTCTATCCTTATCTGGAAAGTGAAGTACAAAAAACAATAGCAAACAAGGTTAATCACAAAATAAGGCATTTTTCTGATTTGAATTACTGAAAATTGAAGCATATTAAAAATTTAGTATATTACATTGAAGCTCACAACATGAAAAATAACCATGGCATATAATATGAATTTAGCACACTTTTTTTTGGGTATTGTAGGGAACTTTGAGTTACGGTCTGTATGAAAAACTTCGTAAATCTCATAAGTAATTATTTGAGTAGAGCAGTATTCAAGTAAGATTTATAATTTTATTCTATCCTAGCATTCTTCTACTTTTAAATATCATGGATATATTGTTTAAGATGATATATGTTTCTGTCACAAGCAAGACATCCAGCTGCACTATAGCCACTTTAGGAAAAATTGAACAGTAGTGGAATGGATGAATATTATCTCTGACCATAATTTTGGCTATTGACTTTATCTGCCTTTTTTAATATATGTAAATGGAGGAATTGGACCCTCTCCATTATATATTAATAATAACAAGTATTACAAATAGGGCTGTTATTGTCAGGACAAAGCTCATAAGTATTATTTACGGAGATTCCATTATACTATTAATGGGCTCTTCATACCCAGTAGTTTCCATAAAATTAAAATGAGATCAACATTAACTATGAAACATAAACAATGTTATCAGCTTGAAAATCTTGAAGAAAACTTAAGAAACTACCAAAAATCAAAAACCAAATCCTGTATCAAAAGGAACCTGTCCAACTTGATTCACTAGCATAGAAGGTTATCTTGAACTGCTGACACCAACATTCTCTATCAACAATTCTGCCATCTTGAACAACATTTTAATTGCCTTTTTGGCTTGTTCATCTTTGAAACTGCCCATATGCAAGGTAAGTAGATTTAAAAGAAGCTTTTAGCCGAGCTAGGGCAATGCCAGGAGAACAATCTTCACCATCTTTTACAAGAAAGATTTGCATTCTTCTGCCTCCTTTAGAAGTACTTGAAATCTGATCTCTAATTCTCTAACAACCCCATAGAGTCCAGCCCTCAAAATTCAATGAATAGGTTTAACGAAAAAAAGTTTAGAGAGACCAGATGTCACAAAAATTTAAGAATTCTTCTTTTGAATTTATTTATTTTGTTCTTTTGGATTCAAGGGTTCTCTACCCCTGAAGATTTATGTTCATTAGGTGCATTAGTAGTATTTGAATCTAGTAGATTTGTATTTTTCTGGTGGTCCCAACTTCTCAAGGTGACCGATGATTGATGATTCTTATTTCTACTAATATTTGAATATTTTTGTCTTTGGTACCAAATTTTTTAATAAACAATATTGAACAGAAAAAATATGACTCCACCACATTGTACAACTTTTCCCTCTTTTCATTAATTAATCTTTGTACTCTCTTTGACTAGTTTCTAATAATATGCTTTGTTCACTTTAGGAAAATCGGGAAGAAGATGATAGGCAACACCTGCAGATTGTCTTACCTTTAAAAATGGACAATATTTCTATAGATTCGGTACATACCAAAAAGACAACCAAAAGGACAAAAATGCACATCTTGATTCCCGGCATGGTTCCTTTTCATCATTTCTTTTACATTCCTAATTTATTCTGTAATTCTATTTTTTGTGTTAATGGAGAGTGTAGTGCTGGAGAATGGTAGTTTTGTTGCCACTAGTTGTCTTACTAGCTTTTTAGAATCATAAAGCAAGAAAATTACTATGTAGATCAGGAAAAGTGAATGCTAGTATAATGTCTTCGAGCTATGCATTCCTTGTTGTTTGGTACCATGTGCAGAACAATTGCAGATAAGATCTCAGCCTCTGGTGCAGTCTTTGTGTACACACCCAAATATGTCCAGGGAAACATCTACGAACCAAGAGGCAACATTTGTCATTGCTGGGAGAGATGATGTAGCCCTTGCAAAGGCTGCAGTTGAAACTGAAAAGCAGGCAACAACATTGGTGGAATCTCAGCATTTGGCAGACACTGAATGTCAGAAAAGTTTGTTTTGCAACACCACCTTTTCATCCTTCAATTACAAATAAGGATATTATCAATAAGATAGACCCCTTGTATAATTCACAAACCTTTGAGGTAGATTCAGGCAGAGGTAAAATATTAAAGTTGAATGGGCAGAAAATTCATTTAAATACCCCTGTAAAGGTTTTCTGTAATACAGACAAGTCAATGATCAATTTTAACCTACAAATAACAAGAAAAGTTACTAGGGATTCAATGCTATGTAAAGTTAAGAAATCAGCTTCAGTAAGTACTTATTTGCAAGTGCATACAAGAGGAAATATCGAAAACCTGTGAACCCATCTATGAGTTTGACTCCAAAACTATGCAGTTGAATCTTGATAGCAATGTCATAGTTGAATCCTGATAGTAATGTCATAATCTGACCTGTGAAAAGTATCTCCTACTTATCCATGGATAAGATAAAGGAGCTCTAAATTAATAGTTCATATCTTATTGTTTCAATGTGACTGAATTCAAAAGTTTTATTTCTGTCTTTAGGAACATCATGGAAAACATTTTGATGCAGACAATACATAGCATATGCAATGGATTTATCCACAGGTGCAACATTAAGGAAATTATGAAGTCATCAATTTCAAGGATTAAAACTGTATTTAAATAAAATTAAAGATGTTATTTATTTTACAGGAACTTGAAAGAGTAGATGCTTTTGGTATCAGTGGAGTCACCTACTCCTTAACTCAGGTATAAAAAATTGCAGCATACATACCATTCTCTCTATTCATTTTACTTCTTTTTTAAATCTCAAAAGGATTGTACTATTTCAGCTGTTGTGATTTTGTCTTATAATTTTTTAGGGGCTTTTGGCATTAGTTATTCCTCAATGAAAATTCATTTGTTTAATTTATTAGTTTCTACACTTAATATTGTCAGTATTGTTAATTGTCTTTGTGAATCTTATTTAATTTTTCTAGTCATTTTTAATATTTTCTTTCTATAGTGACATGAGATTTTCATAGTCAATTAGATTGTGAGTAAACATTTTAGGAAGAGTTGTGTGTAATTTATTAAGTATGTTTTTGAATGCTGGAAATGTTCCCTGCCATGTGTTCCCCATTTTTTCAGCCAATTTCTGCACATCACGGATAGAAGGGGGACGTGCCCTTTGTGTCCTGCTATGTCAGAAACACCAAGCGGATAAGGACAGGAGGTTTGGGGATAGTCCCCGTGGAACTTTGAAATTAATGTGGTTGTTTATCTAATTCAACCTTTAACATTTCATGGTTCAAAGCCCATACTTGAAAAAATTGTGTTTGGATTCAAATACAATCACCATTAGGACCCTGATGCTTTACCATTGAGTCCAACTCATTGGACTTGTCTTATGTGCCATTGCTGCAAATATTGAAAGTTATACAAATTTATAGATGTCAAGAATTGGGCATAAAATATTATTTCAAAGATCATAATGTTTGGTATTGACCAGCTATTTTAAAACAAGCCTAAAGTTAGGTGTCTTTGCTAAAGATGTTATGTCCAAGGGATGTCTACTTTGTTAAATTGAAGCTTATGCTTTGCACTTGGACTTAGGTGGATGTGTTGTGGGTGTGGGCCATCATGGTTTGGTTTTTGTCTTGTCTTGGGTTATTAGAGTTGTGCATATGATGAGACACTATATTTGATATATGGAAAATACTAGTATACATGGTATGGTTATTCTTTAAAGGGTACTGGCTCAATGGAAGAGCACCTACTTTACAAGTAAGAGGATGGTGGTTTTATTCCATTGTGCCCTAATATGACTAAATAAATGACTAAATAAATGATCAAATAAATGACCAAATCAATGACCAAATCAATGACTAAATAAATGACCAAATAAACAACAAAATAAATGACCAAATAAATGACTAAATAAAAGACTACATAAACGACCAAATAAATGATTAAAATAGCTAGTCATAAATTTGGTCGCGAGATAAATGACCGGCAATAAACTACTAATGGTCACGTGATCAAAATTAGTCATTTATCTACAATTGTTAGTAGTTTATTTAGTCATATATTATTGTTTTTGTACTAGTGATGAGTTGCTACAGCTACCCCACCTTACCTGGGATATGAGAGATCACATTGTTGACGTCGTCATGACTGACGATTATGCGCAGTGGTTCTTACAAAACCCATTTCCTAGATTTACCAATCCAACAGAGCTAGTGCCCGGGATCGAAGAGCAGTCAAATGATGGTGGTGGTGGTAGGAGATGGGTTCATCAGGGATGATGGGCTAATAGAGAGAGATGAGGAGGTGAGATTGTTATTCCTATTATTATTGCCCCTACTCCAGTTAGAGGTAGATTTTGTATGAGAGGCAAACAGGTTAGGGTTAGGGATGGTCCATTCAGAGCACTTCATTAGGTGGGTGTGGACAGACTGGCCAGATGGGGTCACCATAAAGTTTGGGCTTACAAGCCAGTGGGTGCACAGGTTGTTGCAGATCTAGACGCACAAGTGGCCCAGATTCTAGTAGATCGGGCACAGGCACCCCTGAAACCTCCTCCACAGGGTCCTCTTCCTTCACAGCTTACATCTACTTCTTCTATTCCATCTTCTTTTGTTCTTCCATCTTCTTCCATGGCTCCACCAGAGGATCCTTCTCAGGCTCCTCCTCCATAGGTACCAACACAAGCTCCTCCTGTACCAGCATTAGCCTCTGATGTTCAAGCTTTACAGTCTGAGATGTCAGATATGAGATAGCAGGTTACACAGCTTAGCACAATGATGCAGATATTTATGGCTGCTATGAGTCAGTATGGGCTACAGGAGAGCTCTAGCCACAGTCTTGATACTAGTCATAGTACTGATGGTGTCGACGGTTCAGGCAGTTGATTCATATGATGAGCCATTCTTTTGATTGTCTATTATGATTTTTTTGATATCAAGACAATGTACTTATATTCTTTTATCAGATGATTTTGTTTATGATCGATACTTTTCATGTTGGCTAGACTTTGATTCACATATTGATATGGACTTTGATGATAGCATAGACTCTTATATTCATTTTGATATGTTTAAATTATATGATGTCATCATGTGTTAGAGTTCTTTTTAGGTACTTTATATGATATGCAGATCTATATGAGTTATCTCTACATGCTTTGTTTTTATGATTTTCAAATGCAGATTATGATATGAATGCACAGGTCTATTTATGCAAATGAGAATGTCTTATTTATGACATAGAGTAGATGGATGCATGTAATACATGGTTTAATTTTAATGATGTATGATGATGATATTTAATGTTTTAATGATTAATGCTATGCAATGATGTTTTATGGATGTATTTATATGATATATGGATGTTGTAATGCAATGGATGTACTTGGATGTACTTATATGATGTAACGTAATGGACTTTGATGCAATATAAGTGCAATGGATGAATGGATTTTTAATGCACTTATATGATTTGATGTATGGATTTAATGTATGTAGTGATTAGTGTAATGTTAGATGGATGAACCTTAATAATAGATGGATGCAATTAATGATATAATGATTAATGATAATCTAGATGCAAATGAAATGATGTACTAAATACATTTATACTTGGAATATAAGGCAATGGTTTAAATGTAACTGACCCTTAATTGTTGTGCCTTAATGAACAATGCAATGCACTAATGAGATGAAATTAAATGTCATGTTATAAAATGAACTTAATGCAATGTAATTAATAACCTCCTAATGTGAACTAAAATGATTTAATGCAATGAATGCAATTTACATATGGGATCTAAAATGAATACAAGCTAATGCAATGCAATTTTAAAATGAACTTAATGATATGAATGATAATGATAAAATGCAATGAATGTAACTAAATGATGAGAACTCAAATGAATGCAAACTAAATGAACTTTAATGATATGAACTATAATGATTGAATGCAATGAATGCAACTAAATGGTTAAAAAATGAATGCAATCTAATGAAATGCAATTTTAATGAACTTTACTGCGACTAGGGTTAATGACCTAAAACAAATGCAAATTAAAATGATTAGATGATGAATAAACCTAAGTTTAACATGATTTAAAATGCAATTGATCTAATGCAATGCACCTTTAATTTTGATTTTTTATTTCCAACACACTCTATCACATAAGAGTCTTGATGAACGTTTGATTTTGATTAAACTCCACCCCCTCTTTCCTCTTTTTTTTCAAATATTTTTTGAGCTCTAAGAAAGACAAACAACTTAAATGCATTTAATTTAGGATGGATGCAACTAGTTGTCACTATTCATAAATTAGGAGCTTATATTCATCATTGAGTAGTTTTTGAGACCTGAAATTTGGCACAATCGTCACCGGTACAACCATGGTGATATGAATACCGTTTTTCCTTCCATGTTGCATTCCCATTCTTGGTACAACTATCACTGATTGAATTCAATCATGAAAGTATGAATACCATTTTCATCGGATTCTATGTTGCAAGTGGATTTTGGTATTATGATATTTAACATCAAAATATCCAAGGTATTCTATTGTGTAAACAAACAAAGATCTCGGTTTCACCATATGTACATGTCCTTAATGATTCTTTGATGATCATGTCCTTAGATGGATGATACATTCTTTAAAACCTTGACCTTTAAGACACTCATTCAGAAACCAATAAAATATCATGCTTTCATCATTGCTTATCTAGTTTTAAAAATTTCATTGATTTGCTAGAAAAACATGATTTCATCAATCAAGTAATCACTTAGGAAAAATTTTGCACTGTTTTTCAAATCCATATTTCAAGAATAGTTCCATCCATTTCATACTTTTAATCCTAATAAAGATAAGGTCTTTGTGAGATCTTGGATCAAAATTTTGTGTTTGTTTGATTGATGTTAGGATTAGGATTTGATCGTGTAAGTGTTTGACTTGGGATTTGATGAATTGATTTGGTGTCAGATTGATGTTTGATTTGATGAATCCTTTCCTCCTGTAGGATAGATTTGTCTCTAGTTTGATGTGATTTTATTTGTTGGACTTGGGACACTTTACAGATTTGTGACAAAAGCTTTAGGTATGTGCAAATGCAACTATGGGGTTTTATTATGCAATATATACAAATGCTGGTGAATGCAATATTTACAAGGATGACGACTAGGAATGAGACTGACTTGGACTTTCAATGGCACCTATTTACCAAGTTTTCACCAATTGAATTGATTTTCTCTTTTTCTATTTTTCAAGCCTTTTCCTTTTTTTGCTACTAAGGTGCCTATTTGCTAGGTTTTCACCAAGGCACTTTTTCTCTTTTTCCATTTTTTTTATTTTTTCTTTTTTTTTAATTTTTTTATTTTCATATCATCAAGGCACCTATTTTCTAGGTTTTCACCAAGACAATATCTTTTTTAGGATCATTTATGAATGTTTTTGGCTTTCTTCATGCTTAATTTTCTACTATTTTTTATGTTTTTTGCATTTCTTATTTGTTTTCTTCTTTTTTGTTTTTCAATGTTTTTGGATTTTTCAAGATCTCTTATGACTATTTACAATAAATGGGATACTCTCTCATCTGATTTTCCGATACTCTTTTTCCTTATACCCTTTCATCTTCTTTATGTGTAGAATCTCTTCAGGTGTATACTATTGATGGGATCTTGCAACTCTTCTCTCTCACAATCAGCTAGTGTGTAGGTGCATGTTCCAAAATAAGAAGTGATCACAAAAGGTCCTACCCAATTTTGTTCCCATTTACCTCTCTTATCTCTTTCCACTTGATTTTTAGGGTTATCTTATAAGACTATATCACCTATTTGGAATGTCCTTGGTTTGATATGCTTGTTTTAGTTCCTTGACATTCTATTTTGATACACTTTTAAATGGTCACAAGCTTGTTGTTATCTTTCATCTAGTAGCTCCAATTCTTGTAACCTAGCAACCCTATAGTCTTCTTCACTCAGTAATCCATGTAATGAGACTCATAAAGATGGGATTTCTACCTCCAAAGGTAAAACTGCTTCAGCTCCATGAGCTAGTGAGAATGGTGTAGCTCTTGTTGGCATTCTGATACTTATTCTATAAGCCCATAGAGTAGGGTTTATTTGAATGTGCCAATATCTACTTGAATTATCCATTGTTCTCTTCAATATTTTTAAGATGTTCTTGTTTGTAGTTTCTACTTGTCCATTACCTTGTGCGTAATATATTGAAGATGAGTGATGTACTACATGAAATTTTGTACATAATTCTTCCAAGTCCTTGTTCTTGAAATGTTTTGCATTATCTGTTATGATGGCTTGAGGAACACCATACCTACAGATTATGTGGTTTAATAAGAACATGGAAATTTTCTTTCCTATGGTAGTGGATAATGGTACAGCTTCTACCGTTCCTTCCGTTGATTTTGGATCTGAAGGCCAACTCAGTTCGGTAGCCTCTTGTATAAGTATAGTTGTTTGGTTAGAGTTTAGGAGTCAGTTTTGGATAGAAGATAGAAGGTAGAAGATTAGAGATTATCAACAGATCCTCGCATGTTTGAGGACTTCTACAATTCATTGTAATATCTGGCCGTAACTGGGAAGGCCTTACAGCCTGGCATGTATGAATCAATTTGAATGATGATAGATGAATGATCCTTCTTTCTCTCTCTCACTATGTTGTTGTTGCTTTCGCGTGTTGTTGAGCAAGGTGGTTCAGGTTGGGAGTGCCATTCCTTGGCCCCTTCTTTCCCTGACTTTGCGTCATAGAGGGTAATATTTGTTTGGGAATTCAATTCAATTATGTCTACTCTGAAAATAAAGGAGGAATCTACCATCTAAATAAAATGATGATTGATTTTGAGGGTTTCATCTCAGATAATACATTGAAAGATGTATTACCAAAGAAAGGTAGATTCACATGGACAAACTAGAGGAGGTATTTTTCATAGATAGTAGTTGGATTATATATATTTATAATTTCTCATAACTGGGCCCTTTATTCATATAAGTTAGCTTCTCAAATTTAACCTCTTCTAAGCTCGGATCATTATGCCACATTACTCTCCATAACAAGTTCTTATGGGGTAATTATGCATAAGTCATCCTTCAAATTTGAGAAGATGTGGTTTAGACATCTTCTTTTCTTTCTATTACTGAGATAATGGTGGGTGAGTACTCCATTCCATATAGGCACAAAGATGCTCTAATTTTTCAAAAAATTACAGTATGTAAAGGGGAAAATTAAGGAATGCAATATAGAAATCTTCAAAAATTGTTTTATACAAAAAGAATAGATTGCCAAACAATTAGTAGACATGCATGAGAATATTATTCAAAATGTAATGGACTCTACTTCTTATGATAAAGAAAAGGATCTACAAAAATAATGGGTAGAAATGGGTGAGCATGAATAATCTTATTTGTAGAAAAAGTCTCATGAACTATGGATGAAGGAAGGGGACAAGAATACCAAGCTTTTCCATGTTTCGGCCTAACAAAAAAGAGCATCAAAAACTATTTTCACAATTCAGGTTAAAAATTCAGGGGAACAACTTCATAATGCATATGAAATACAAGTGGAAGGGGTAAAGTTCTTCATGAATCTTATAGCTCCATATAAACAAGTTTCTCAAGGGAATGAAGAAGAACAAGAATTTTTTTATGTAGTACCAACTCTCATTTCTCCAAATGAAAATCTTTCTTTGGTGGAGCCAATCATACTAAAAAAACTAAGGAAAGTAGTTTTCCCATTGTCTCCAGATAAAGTTCTAGGACCGAATGGATTCATGGCCTTGTTTTTCCAAAAGTGTAGGGATGCTTTGAGGTTTGATTTATTATTGGCACTCGAGGAATCACGCATATTAAGAAAAGTGCTAAAACATTTCAATGTTACAAATATAGCAGTGTTACCAAAAGTAAAAGAGATAAGAACATTTGTTGATTTTAGACCCATATCTCTATGTAATATAATCTACAAAATCATCACAAAGGAGATTTATTTGAGACTACAACCCATAATCCCAAAAATCATTTCCTTATAAAAAGGAGACTTTGTCCCAGGGAGAGAATAGTAGAAGGGGCTTTGGTGGCACGTGAGGTGCTTCATTTTATCAAGTTAAACAACTTGTCATATTTCATTTTTAAACTAGATATGATGAAGGCCTATGAGAGGGTGGATTGGGAATTCCTTCTAAAGGTGATAACTAAATTTGTTTTTTCAATAGATTGTGTAAGTGGATTCTATCCTACTTTTAATAAGATCTCATTTCTTAGTTCTAATTAATGGCTTTCCTTTGGTATTTTCTAAAGCAACACAAGGAGTGAAGAAAGGTGATCCTTTATCACCTTTTATCTTTATTATCATGGTAGAGGATTTGTGTAGGGCTATAAAGATGAAAAACACCTAGGGATTTTGGTAGAGAATTCTAATTCCTAATACTAATATGGTAGTAACATATAATATTTTTTTCTGATGACATGTTATTATATGGGAAAGAAGTTGTTTAAGAATATAAGAAGATTAAGGAAGTCTTGGACAAATATTCAAGGGTGTCATGTCAGAGGGTAAATGCTCAAAAATCTAAAAAATGTGTATTCAATTATAAAGATACCATCAAGAGGAATATTGTTAGGGTGTTGGATTTCTAAGAAACGGAGTTTCCTTGTAAATATTTGAGCATTCCTTTTTTATAGGAGCTAACAAACCAACGTACTAGAATAAAGTCATTAAAATGATTAAATAGAGAATTTGTTCTTGTAAGGTGCATTGGTTGTCTTTTTCAAGGTGACTTATGCTTGTTAAATTAGTCCTTTTTGTAATTCCTAATTATTTCATTTCATTTTTGTAGGTTCCTAAATCAACACTAGAACAAATTCAAAAAATCATAAGGAGTTTCCTTTGGAAGAGAAATATCAATGAGGTAAAGAAAACACCATTAGTTTCTTTAGATAACATGTCATTGGAAAAATCCAAAGAGGAAGTATGGATATAGGATATTTCTAAGCATAACTTGTCCTTTGGAGGAAATCTTATCTGGAAGATGTGTTCCAAGAAAGACTCAAAGTGGTGTTCCTTGATAAGAGAAAATTATCTAGATAGTCATGATCTAGATATAATATTTATAACCTTCCTAGTTGAGTGATTTTGTGGGTCTTTATTGGCATTGCAAACTTTATCCCTTTCAGTGTATCACCTATTAGTATAGATTTTTCAATTCAAAGCAATTTCTTTCTATCCATTTTCCCTGTCAACATTATTTTTAGAATATTAAAAGGGGACCCAACCCATAATCAAGAGGTTCATCTCCATAATGAGTAACCCACAAGATCGAAGATGTTCCCATGTTGCATAGGATTGTTGAGTTTTTTAGCCAGCTCCCAGGTGAAAATCCCTATGACAACCATTTTTGGCATTGCCCAATGGGACATTTCAAATCATTTTCAATTCATAATACCTTTATCTTGATACTATTTTAGTGTGAGTAGTAGTATTTTAGCCTTCTAGAAGGAATTTTTTTAGCACCTGGTGAATCTAAAGCTTTGGTTTTACTAGATCCAATATTTTGGCATATCAAAAAGTATCAAATTAGTTAAAGTGTAGATCCTATTGAGATTTTTGAGTTACTACAAAGAAGGCCAACTAAGGTTGTAAAGAAGGTAATTATTCCAACTAGTGGGCTTTTGCCTAATATTCTGAATTCTCACCCTATTATTACAACCTATAAAAATCCTTTTTTTTCAAGATCTACAGCCCAAATACTTGCAAATCCTATAGCTCCTAGTAGTTCTAATCCTCCAAGAATCATTATGGATAATCTTCTGCCTCCTAAGAATCAATTGTTTATATCTTTTGATCAAGGAAGCCCCTTGAATATAGCCTAACACAACTATATTCCAATAGAAACCCTTAATAGTATACCTTATTTTATTGGAGAAGATCATACAACTATTATATAACATATTAGAGATGTGGCCACACTGTATAGTTTGCATCATATCATTAAAAAAATCTTGCAATAAGAATTTTAGCAGCATCTCTCAAAGATAAAACACTCCAATGGTTCAAAGGGTTGGTTGTTAATTCAATTTCTACATGGGACTAGCAAGGAGAAATGATGAATAGGTAGTTTAAGGACAAGCCAAATCATCTTTCATTGGTGAAGAAGTTCACTACCATCAAAAGGGTTCCACATGAACATATGGTGGACTTCAATTACCACTTACATAAGACTTGGAATAGGATTCTAGCCTCGGTAAAACTTTCAAATCACTATACATTTTTTTTATCTCAAATCTTTAAATAGTGATATTTTGGTTCAGATTCAGTCCATAGAAGGAAATACATTTCCAACCACATTTGATATTTCTATAGGGGCTGAAAATAACTTAATTAAAGTAGGAAAGATATTTCCTAGGCCTCTTATACCCATATTTGTTGAGATACAACCAATTAGCCTTGTAATTCCACCTACTATAGTTGTTGTCCCTTCATTTCTAGAATTTAATAGTCAAGTTGCAGCCCAAGAGAGTGTTGTCTCAAGCCATTTCTAAGATTTGAAAAGTATTAAGGAGAAAAATGAAAAAAATGAGAATACCTTGCGTGAACCCACAATAGTGGGTTACACTTTTTGGGAGGAATGAATTTGGCCTAAAAAGCGAATTCGGCCAAAAATTCATTGATTACTTTCGATAGAAACTATGATGGACTTTCGATCGTAAGTACAAAACTTACAATCGAAAGTCCTTAAACATAAGACTTTCGATCGGAAGTGATTTTCGATCGAAAGTCTTATGTCACTTTCGATCAAAATTTAATAAAGGACTTTCGATTGAAAGTCTTTAGCTAGTGACTTTCGATCAAAAGTCATAAATTAGGGTTAAACCTTGGCGATAATATAATCGCTAAAAGTGACTTTCACTATCACTTTCGGCGACAATGAAACCCGCGGCTTCCGAATTTTCAAACACTATTTCTAGGTATTTTCATATTTCATTTTTATTATTTGTAGTTTTTGATGGATGGATAAATAGTATATATGCATATATACATATGTATATATGCATAGACACATGTATACATGTCTATATATGCATATATATACATGTATATATATACATACATACATACATATATATATATATATATATATATACATACATACATACATATATATATATATATATATACATATATATATATATATATATATATATATATATATATATATATGTATGTATGTATGTATGTATGTATGTATGTATGTATGTATGTATGTATGTATGTATGTATGTATGTGTATATATACACATGTATACATGTGTATATATACACATGTATACATGTATGTATACATGTGTATATATACATGTATACATGCATGTGTATATATGTGTGTGTGTGTGTGTGTGTGTGTGTGTGTGTGTGTGTATATATATATATATATATATGTATATATACATATATATGCATGTATACATGTATATATGCATGTATACATGTATATATGCATGTATACATGTATATATGCATGTATACATGTATATATGCATGTATACATGTATATATGCATGTATACATGTATATATACATGTATGTATGCATGTATACATGTATATATGCATATGTATGTATGTATATGCATGTATATATGCACATGTACATATGTGTATATATGTACATGTGTATATATTATAATATAAATTTTTCTTTATTTAAAGTTTCTGATATATACATCTGTATAATTGATTATATATAGATTTTTCATTATTATATATATGCATGTATATATATATGTATAGATATATATACATGTATATGTGTACATGTATATATACATGTATATGTGTACATGTATATATATACATGTATATATATGTATATATATATATACATGTATATATATATGTATATATACATGTATATATATATGTATATATACATGTATATACATGTGCATGTATGCATGTATATATATGCATGTATACATACATATATATATACATGTATACACATGTACATATATATAGATTTTTATGTATACATACATGTACATGTACATGTATATATGTATGTATGTATACATGTGTATAGATAGATTTTTATGTATACATGCACGTATGTACATAAGACCTAGATAAGACTAATTAGACCTAATAAAACCTAGATAAGACTAATTAAGACTAATAATCTACCTAATAAGACCTAGATAAGACTAATTAGACTTAATAAGACTAAGAAGACATAATTATATACCTAATTAGACCTAATGAGTATTGTGACCCATTAAGACCTAATTTTTAACCTATTAGGACCTAATATGAGTAATAAGACCCAAATTAGGACCTAATATCATTAATAGGATGGGCCTTAAAGACGTAATTAGACCTAATAAGACCAATTAACACCTAGAATAAGACATGTAACTAGTCCCAAGTATACCTAATATGAGTAAGAGGACCCCTTAAGACCTAATTAGATATAATAGCTGACCTATTATAACCTAATTTGTTAAATTTAGTAATAAGACATAAGAGTACCACTTAAGACCTAATTAGACCTTTAATTCAAGACTAATTAACACCTAATATCATGAGTAATAGGACATGCTAGTACACCTAATATGAGCAATAGGATCCCTTAGGCATAATTAGATCTATTATGAGGTCTAATATGGATAATATAACCCCTAAGGCCTAATTAGACTAATTAACCCATAACAAGACCTAATTATACCTAATTATGCTATTTAATGTACCTAATATATGTGAGTAATATGACCTAATATAAGTTTAATAGGAACTAATATTGAATAGTAATAACTTGCCTAATTAAGGACATATTTATGAACTTAATAGGACCCCTTAGACCAAATTAGTCATAATAAGCCCTAATTATCTATGTAATATGAGTAATAGGACCCCTTCTAGGTGTAATTAGATCAAATTAGACTAATTAACACCTAATATACTCGTACTATGACCCTTTAAGACCTAATTAGACTAAATTTGCTTAATATGAGCTCTTAAGACCAAAGTAGACCTATTAGAACCTAATTAGACCTACTTATCTATGCAATTAGACCTATTAGGACCTCATAATTCCTAGTTATCTAGGTCTATTTTAAGACCTATGATAGGTTATATGAACCCTTAAAACCTATTAGGACCTAATTAGACCCAATTAGATGTATTATGACCTAATTAGACCTATAAGACCTATTACAACAGAATTAGACCTAATAGCACCTAATTAGACCTATTAGCACCTAATTAGACCCCTTAAGACCTATTAGCACCTAATTAGACCTATTAGTACCTAATTAGACCCAATTAGTTGTTATGACCTAATTAGACCTATTAGGACCTATAATAGGTTATATGACCCCTTTAATACCGAATTAGACCCACTATGATTAATATGACCCATTAAGACTTATTAGCACCTAATTAGACCCAATTAGACTAATTATGACATAATTAGACCCAATTAGAGCAATTAGGACCTAATTAAACCCAATTACACCTAATTATACCTAATTAAACCTATTATGACCTAATTGGACCTATTAGGACCTATGATAGGTTATATGACCCCTTAAGACCCCATTAGACCTATTAAAATGTAATTTACATTTAAATGTAATTTATGCAATTGATTTTAATTTCAAATAATGTAGCAAAATGTGCATAGTATTTAATTTTATTTTTAATTAAATTAGCATATATATAGACTTTATTTGACAGTAAATAAAATATTTCAGGTACATACATATTCTAGATCTATCAGACATATTATTGCACATCACACATGGCAGATGCACTGATTCCCCCTGCAGAACTATTTGCACGCACTAATAGAGAGATTGAATGGTTGCAAGAATCTATAAATAATCCATCCAGCTCTAGTGTCTATAAGAGCACGTGTCATTCCATCCTTAATAGCTTGATTAGCATTAGGGATGACATTCATGGTACCACTCCCTATGCCCCAGATATTATAGAGGCCATACTTGAGAGGAAGAGACAAGAGGTTGGCTTTGGTCTTTCTCTTAAGGAGGTATAGGCTTTAGTGCCTAAAGGGACCCTGAAAGAGGAAGTTTTCCCATCTTATGCAAATAAAAATTATGTGAAGGGGTATCAGGTTACCAGATGTGAGGATCCTACTATATTAGCATTGATATACTCACGATTTCTAGTTGCCCATGGTCGTTATCTGAATAACGACCAGATTCCATTGTACTTTGCACAGCAAATTTTTGTTGAGGTTCATTTAGGGAGGGCTATTAATTACACTAATTTTCTAGCACATCTAGGACAGGGGCGTGGCAGGCTTGCTAATAAAGATGCTTTTCATCGAGCTGATCGACAGAGACCAATACACAGGGCCATTGTTGGTCAGAGGGCACCTGCTATAGCTCCTTCATTGGGTCCTATTGTAGATGATGTTATTCGTAGCACCCAGCTTTGAGTTGCGATTGATAGTGTGGGGGACATTGGAGTAGCTGCCACATCCATATCTAGTGATCAGGTTGGTCAGTACCTGATGTCTTGACAACACTCCAGATCGTCAGGTGGAGCATCCTCTAGCAGGACCGTAGATGACATGTACACTGCAGTAGGCATCCCTTCACTTTCTAGCTTGGAGGGACTTACAAGAGAGATGACACATATCACATTGACTAGCTTGGCTGAGGATCTATTAGATGCATATGCATTTATAGTAGCAAAGCATGATATCCCCATATCAAAGGTTAGATCTCGTGTGGGTACTGTCAGATACACTCAGCCACATCCTTCTCACCTAGACCGTGGCCATAGTGGCAGTGCTCGTGAGGATCCACCTATTGACCACTCTATTGCTGCATAGGGATAGGCACAATGTACATACCCTTCAGTCAGTGCAGGGCATCAGTTCTCTGATGTTGGCCTTGACAATGTTGAGTTCAACATGACCACTACGAGTTATCTAGATTTGTTGACACATGATGATACAACTTCCATGCCATCTCATTTGGTTAGTCCATTGCATTCATCATTAGAGAGGCGTGTGTAGTCTACTCATGTTGCAGATGTAGATTTGAGCTTGGACTAGACACAGCAAAATATTGATACCTTGGTTGATAGGATTGAGGCCAAGGAATCCGAGTACTATTAGTTTCCACCACCTACACAGGTATAAATTAGATTATGTACATGTATTTAATATTACAATTAAACTTAAATCTATTTTCAAAATTTTAATCAATTGATATATATATATATATATATATATATATATATATATATATATATATATATATATATATATATATATATATATATATATATATATATATATATATATACATGCATGTATATATATGATATATATTTTTT
Source organism: Chamaecyparis obtusa (assembly GCA_027943335.1). NCBI lineage: Eukaryota > Viridiplantae > Streptophyta > Pinopsida > Cupressales > Cupressaceae > Chamaecyparis > Chamaecyparis obtusa. The sequence continues at coordinate 3,228,646 of BSBK01006215.1, forward strand.
GTCTACCAGGATATGCCTCTTGTTACACCTTCTTTGGGTATTGATCGTGTATGTCGTTGGGACTCACTTGATGATGACATCAGTAGTGGACAGATGAGTTTTTAATTTATTATCTATGTGCACACACTTTATAACATGTTTTTTTGTACAATATTTTAAATCAAACTTAAGATCTTTGTACAATTTGTAAATATATATTAATTTATATATCTCTTTCTTTGTAGGGATCTACACATCCTTCACAGCATGATAGTCACTCTGGGTGTGACCGCTTAGTGAGGAGTCATCATGATGAATCCTAGGCACTTTCATATTTGGTCTAGACATATTCCATATTATGTATATATATTCACATGTGTTTGATGAACTATATTTCATTTCTAGACTCTACAGGACCGATTGATGTGTTTGATGCTACATTTCATTTCTAGACCCTTTTGATAGAATGTTTGACACATGATTGATTCATATGTTTCATATTTATAGTACTTGATCTACACATGATTGATGTTTCACACACACACACACACATATATATATATATACTTTCACTCTAGATACGTGTGCATGTGTGATGAACTTGTAAATTTTCAATACTTTCAATAGATTACATATATAGATGTTTAATTTAAATTTGATGTTTGATTTCAATAGATTACATACATGAATGATGTTTGAATTCAATAGATTACATACATGAATGATGTTTGATTGTACATGTTTATAATGAAAGTTATGAATGATGTAAATTTGACACATGTGAGCTATATAATTGAGGTCCCTAGATGTTTGATTTAATCTTACTTATATTTAAATGTACATTTGATAATAGTTGTGCACGCACTTTTAATTTAATGTTGTTGTACTTCAAGTAGATTTTATATTTAAAACATGCACATCCTAATGTAACACATGCAAATTCAATATACATACACACATTTAATTCAAGCTCCATTCACTATGGGCACCAATAGGAAAGAATGGAGCTAAGAAAACCTCTGGTCTCACCCGTGAAAACTTTAGTTCAAATCTTATTTCATGCGTGATTTAGTCCACATCAAGTGGTTCATCTCTCTCTCTCGAATAACATTTAATATTCTCTCATGGTCGCCAGTATCAAGTCTCTACTTACGAATGCCACGTCCCGTCACAGGAACAAGAGATAGGACGGTGGCAATTACAAGATGACTATACTGATAAACCTTATTGTTAGGTTGATAATCAATAAAATGAATCCCATGTTTAAGTATTTTGGTTTGCTTCAAATATGTTCCTAATTGAGTCTAATTAGTCCTAATTGGTCCTAGTTGGTTGTAATTGATTCTAATTGGTCCTAATTGAGTCTAATAGGTCATATTAGGTCCTAATTGGTCCTAATTGAGTATAATAGGTCATATTAGGTCCTAATTGGTCCATATTAGGTCCTAATTGGTCCTAATTGAGTCTAATAGGTCATATTAGGTCCTAATTGGTTCTTGTGTGTGTGAAAATTGTACCTGATCTATAGACACAACACTTCAGTAAAACATTAGAGGTTAGCTATAATCGAAATCGTGCAAAATTGAAATCTAATTTAACCAAGCGATTTACTGCCTTCTAGTAGGTGCGAGATTAATGTTCTCAGATTGTTATCGAGATCAGTGACCTAGACGACACCTAAATGAAGGATTTGAATGCAATTGATCTAGATATGAATTGAATGCAATTAATCTATTTTTTTTTAAATTTTCTATGCAATAATAATGAAAAACTGATATGAATCTATGCTAATATGGAAATTGATATGCTAAAATGATCTAACAATGATATGAAAAATAATCTAAATGAATGTAAAAAAAAAAACAAATTGATCTCACAATAGCCTTGATTCGCAATAAGCTTTGATTCTCCCAATTCCAATTCTCCAGCGTGATTGTGCAAAAATATGAGATGCTTGGATGCAAATTTGAGAGATGAATTATGAAGAGCTGAGCCTTGTTTTTATAGAAATCCAAGGCTTTGGAGGTTGTGAAAGAAAGCCATAAATCACTCAAATAACTCAGGTTGATTTTTGAGTTATTTTTAAATAACAGATAATTAAGTCACAAAAATCATGCAAAAGCACAATTCAACTCGAATTAGAAGTTTAGATCCACTTTAAAAATCAAAAAGATGTTGAGTTTCAAAAAGCTAACAACTTGCATTGATTTTCCGATTTTGAGTTTAACTGGTCCTTGAATGTGCACATGGATAATTATGATTAAATAAATAAATAAAGTGATTTATTCTCAACTTAATTGCTTTTTGAAATAAAATAATTAATTTATGGGTTAATTAACTATTTTACCAAACTTTTATTAAAAATTATATTATTAAATAATGACAACATGCTTTAATTAATTAAATAAGAATTTAATCAATTATTCATAGGAATTTTGATTTATTGTCAAAATTAAATAATACAATTAATAATAGATAGAATTAAATTTAATTAAACAATTAAGTGGCAAATATTAAATCTAATTAATTAAATATGCAAAATATTTAATTAATCAAATTTTAGGATAAATGTGATTTATTGCCAAATAATTATAAAATTAAAGATAATTATGATGATTAGGAATATTACTAGGAATATTCCCCGATGTAGAATTTAAGATAATCGATTATGATTCGATGATGTTTAGATGTGCCTTAGATTAGGACTTTGATGTCGATTTCATTCGAATTGAAGATGTAGGAGATTAATGAACTTATAGCCCATTTTTGGGGTATTACATTTTGCCCCTCTTTGAATTACTGTGTGAAGCACAGTGGTTCAAAGATAGTCTATGTTTGATAGAGATATGAAACTGATGTTTGAAATTGAGACAGAAGTTGATTGATATTGATTTGATATGGAGATAATAGGTCCTGAATGACCAAAGATAATGTTTACTATAACAGCAAATGAACCTATGACTGCGAAAAAGTGTCAAAATACCTGATTCCAAACCTTAGGATTGCAAAGAAGTGAGTGACCCGTTCTAGACTCGATTGTCTTAGCAGAACTAGCAGGTATCACATGCAAACCCTTCAGTCGTCGACGAACCAAGGAAAGAACACTATGATCTGATGGTTACAAAAACTGATACAGTTTACAAGATTAGGAGAATACCAGATTGATATGGATCTTGATGAATCTGATATGCCCCAAGTGATGATAGATTTGCCCCGAGCGATGAGGACTTTTGATGAATCAGTAACTAGATGTGATTGTTTGTCTTGATCACTGATGAAAGATATTGATAGACTTGATCGATAGAATTTTGATTTACAGACTTTGAATTGATGTGCAATACCATGCCCCCTTTGGGATTAAAATTGAAATCTGACAAGAAAAGTCAGCGTTGAAAGCTCAGAAGCATGTTGATTGATGGGAAAAGTGGTTATACACGTTCAAGAGTGCATTCTGCATCGTTTATAGGTCCTGGAGACCAAGGTTGACTAGGTTTGACCATGAGTTGACCATGGTTGACCAAGTTGAAATTTTGATAGTTTGATGTTAGATAATCAGTTAAGTTGAATACTAGATCTCTGTGACGATTGAAGGTCGATTATGCAAGCAGTAGATCGTCCTGGGCCCAAAATTTTAAATCATGATTTTGACATATTAAACAATCTCAGATTTGAATTTTGATCCCGAAAAAGGATTCTACTTGCTGTTTCATTGGAGGAACCTTCATGTGAGATTCAGCTCTTGTTAGACTTGAAGATGCGAGTGGAGAATTTTTTAAGCATTGAAGTTTGTTTAGCCATTGTGAGATCATGCAAAGTGCAAAAATGCAAAGAGACATGCAAATGAAATGCAACCTAAGACCTAGGACCTAGTCACTAATCATGTGTTGATTTGTTATCATCATTGAACTTTTAGGTAACCGAATAAATCAATACAATGCCCACTAGCTATGAAACCATGGACATATGAATATCGATTTGTAACGCTCAAGAACCAATACAACACCCACTGGTCCAAAACAACCATGGACATATGAATATTGATTTTATTTTTGGAATGTCGGATTAGATATAAGTACCAAGGCATAAACGCCAAGATGACCTGAATATCATGTCCATTTTGATATAGCAATTTGTATAAGCATCAAAACATGAACGTCGTGATGACTTGAATACGCCTTGCATTGCAAACACATCAAAGAGTCAAGAGATCATTCTAAATCCAATGTGAATTACCCATAGTGACCCTTTATCATTCACATCCTTAGGCAAGATCGTGTTTCATAGTAGGAGAAAGAACTTACTCAAAAAGACAATAGTTAGATCAAAATTCCTTGAATTGTCTGGGTATCAATGGTCGAGGTACGCATGGCCATCCAATTCGAGATAGAGGCTCTTATAGTCGGACACCATTTCAATCCGGAATTTCCAAAGTTGTTAGATTTTCACATACAAGCAGAAGACAAAGAAAAGATTATGCCCCCAGTCATCACTCTCTAAATCCTATAAAGGACATCATCGAAGAGCTCGAAGGGACACAATATGAAAAAATCTCAATGCGAATCAGTAAGCATACAAGGAGATAAAAGTATGTAAAAAGCATAGATTGTTTTCAGTTGAGTTTTGATGTTTGATTGCGTTGTTGTAGATGCAAAATCCTTTCTGGAGACAAGACTGACTGACTGACTCACATGAAGCTTCAAAGGACTTTGACTAGATATGATCCGTCTAAGATACATGGGAGACCATAGGATATGACATTGATTGCCCCCAAGTGTTAAACATTGATAGGATATAGACGCTTGAGCTGGTTGGTGTACAGGTCGACTTATTGAAAACTGGAAATGTTGAAACAAACCGGGAGATATGTACAAACTAAAGCAAGACTAAAAGTTGGGAAAGACCATGATTGCACTGATAGATGGAGTGTTTTGAACAAGTGGCACCTGTTTGTCAGGTTTTCACCATCTTGGCAGAAATTCTATTTTTGCTACCAAGGCGCCTGTTTCCAGGTTTTCACCAAGGCACTTTTTTTTGTTTTTTTTTTGTGTATTTTTCATTTTTCAATTTTTATTTTATTTTTTGATATTTTTTGATTTTTTTGCAAATCATCAAGGCACCTATTGCTAGGTTTTCACCAAGATGTTCATTTTTTTCAGGACTTTTTTTTATTTTTAGGATTTTTTCAGGATATTTAACCATAGACTGAATGCCTTAGGCATAGAATTTCTTCAGATGGAGAACGTTGATTGGTTCTCAGAGCTGTTCTCCTTCAGTCGTTGAGAGTTGATAGGCACCAGAGCCAAAAGTAGCAATGATTACAAAGGGACCCAACCAGTTGGGTTCAAACTTCCCCTTGCGTTCTCGATGGGATTGATTTTTAAGATTTTCTCTCAAGACTAGATCACCAACCTAAAATTCTCTGTGTCTGAATTTCTTGTTGTAGCCTCTAGACATTCTCTTCTGATATACTCTAAAATGATCATACACTGCTTGTCTACACTCATCTAGTAGTTCCAGTTCTTGTAACCTAGACACTCTGTAGTCATCATCAGTTACTAGACCATACATTCTGATTCTGAGTGATGGGATTTCAACCTCAATAGGCAGTACCGCTTTAGACCCATAAACTAAACCGAAAGGTGTAGCCCCAGTAGGTGTTCTGATACTTGTTCTGTAGGCCCATAGAGCTGGATTAATCATGAGATGCCAGTCTCTACCAGTTTTGGTTACTGTTCTGTGCAAGATCTTCAATAGATTTTTGTTAGAAGCCTCTACTTTTCCATTCCCTTGTGGATAGTAGATAGAAGACCAATGTTGGGTGATCTTAAATTTGGCACATAGATCATAGAGGTCTTTATTCCTGAATTTCCCACCATTATCTATGATTATGGAATGAGGGATCCCATATCTGCATATGATATAGTTCAAGATGAACATCGATATCTGCTTTCCAGTTGCTTGTGTCAAAGGGATCGCTTCTACCCATTTTGTAAAATAATCTATGGCTGTGATTATATGGGTATGTCCATTAGAAAAATGAGGATGAATCATCCCAATAAGATCAAATGCCCATTGATGGAAAGGCCATTGTGTTGTAAAGGGGATTAGATCCCTCCCTGGAGCATGAATTAGGTTGCCATGTACTTGACACTTTTGACAATTCTTAGCAAATTTGATAGCCTCTTTCTCCATTTCAGGCCAATAGTACCCAGCCCTAATAACTTTTCGAGCTAGTCTTAAACCGTTCGAGTGTGACCCACAAATACCATCATGGACTTCCTCTAATGCACATTGAGACTCTTCCCATTCTAAACATCTAAGTAGCGTACCATCTAGACCTCATTTGTATAGATCATTACCAATGATGACATATCGGGAGGCATTACGGATAAGGTATCTCTTTTCCTGACAGTTGAAGGTATCGGGAATGATTTGGTCTTGGAGATAGGAAAATAGGTTTTTATATCAGGATGAATCATGACCTACAATAGTGCAAATCATGCGAGTTTTGGGGGAGTCATATGCAGGATAAGAGAGTGCTTCCACCAGGAACTCGTAGCGTAGCTCATGTTCAGGCTATTGTAATAAAGTAGATAGTGTTGCCATTACATCAGCAGCCTTGTTCTTTGTTCTAGGAATTTGCTCAAATGTGATAGAGATGAAATATTTCTTAAGATCATCGACCATTCTTTTGTAAGGAATGAGTTTTTCATCTTTAGTTTGGTACACATCATTGACTTGATGAATAACAAGTTGAGAGTCTCCATGAATGTGTCACTCTGTTACTCTCCATTTAATTGCTATTTTCATACCATTCAAAAGGGCTTCATATTCTGCAATATTGTTTGTGCAAGGAAACTTTAATCGAAATGCTTTGGGGATTGAGTATCCTTGGGGAGTTAGGAACAATATGCCTGCTCCAGATCCATTTTGTGTATAGGAGCCATCAAAGAATAATTGCCATTCTCTAGAAGATAGGTGCATAATAGATGAGTCTGGAAATTCCATTTGCATTGGTGTGTCATCAAACATGGGTGCATCTACTAGTTGATCAGCAATAACTTGACCTTTTATAGCTTTTTTTTCAACATATTCAATGTCAAATTCACTTAGAAGCATGACCCATTTAGCCAGTCTACTGGTGAGGGCAGCCTTGCTTAGTAGGTATTTCAGTGGATCAATTTTTGCTACTAGATGCATGGTATGAGCTAGCATATAGTGTCTCAGTTTCTTTGATGCAAAGATCACAGCGAGACAAGCTTTCTCAATCATAGAATAGTTCTTTTCATACACCACCAATGTTCTGCTTATATAATAAATGGCTCTTTCCTTTTTGTCTTCATCATGTTGCGCTAGCAATGCCCCCAGTGATGTGGTTGTTGCAGAGACATACAAGATCAATGGCTTCCCATGAATAGGAGGCATCAAGATAGGCGGATTTGATAGATACTTCTTGATATGGTTAAAGTTGTTCTCGCATTCTTCATTCCATGCAAAGGTCACACCTTTATGTAATGTTTTTGTAAAAGGCTGTGATATGTCCGCTAGTTGTGATATGAATCTTCTGATAGATTGAACTCTGCCTTGCAACGTCCTCATTTGACTGATATTTGTGGGAGGTTGCATCTCTGTTATAGCCTTGACTTTAGCCGGATCAACTTCAATGCCTTTCTTTGAAACTATGTATCCTAAGAGCTTTCCAGAAGTGACACCAAAAGCACACTTCTTAGGATTTAGTCAGAGACTAAACTTTTCCATTCTATCTAGGATCATGCTCAAGTTAGTTAGATGTTCAGTTTTGATCATTGATTTTGCCAAGGTATCATCAACATAGTCCTCCATCGTTCTATGCATCATATCATGAAAAATAGATGTCATTGCTCTTTGATATGTAGCTCCAGCATTTTTTATTCCAAATGGCATAACATCCCAATAGAAGGTTCCCCACGCACATGTGAAAGCAGTTTTCTCTTGGTCTTCTGGAGCAATTTTGATTTGGTTGTATCCAGAAAAGCCATCCATTAAGGAATACATCTCATAGCCCACAGTCATGTCCACTATCATATCAATGTTAGGCAGTGGAAAATCATCCTTAGGGCATGCTCTGTTCACATCTCTAAAGTCTGTGCACACTCTAATTGAACCTTCTTGTTTAGAAATAGGTACAATGTTGGAGATCCACTCAGCATAGTCTATGACGCAGATGAATCCAGCTTTTAGGAGTTTCTCTAATTCAGCTTTGACTAAAAGTGCAACATGAGGATGCATCTTTCTCAATTTTTGCTTGACTGATTTTACTCCAGGAGCAATAAATAGATGGTGCATGATAAGATTTGGATCCAACCCTGGAATATCTGAATACTTCCATGCAAAGTTGATCTTTTTTTCTGTCAAGAATGTAGTAAATTTTTGTTTCTCTTCTTCTGATAAGGATTGTGCTACATGTACCAATTGTGGTTCCTCTATTGTACCCAAATTGATGGATTGGGTGGGCTCAATTAGAACTGGAGACCTATCCTATAAATGACTCAGAAGGACATCAAATATCTCATCCTTAGGTGCCTCAGAGAGGTTTTCACCTTTGGATACATCTTTTATTTTTACTTTTGTCGGTTCTGAGACTGCCACAAAGTGGTTTTCACCCTTAGAACTCTTTTTCTTTTTCTTTTTACTCTTATTTTTCTGACTAAGATATTTGATGTCCGACTTGATCATGCTGACACTCGGTTCACTGATGGAAGTACTCATAGGCTCAACTGCATTGAGGTAGCAGGCAAGGGCATAGTCATTCGGGAAGGTATAAATACCATGGTTTGGGTTTGTGGAAGTTTGGTCGATAAGATTAGGGCGTTGGATAGTCAAAGCAGGAAAGGCTTGGGATATGGTGTTTACGGATATTGATCTATCATCATTGGTCCTAACCTGACGCATGAGTTCAAAGGAGATACTACAACTTAAGACATCCAATTCATGAATAGGCTCAATGTCATCGTGGGAGTCCAATTCAGCCATAGGTGGATCAGACTCGATAGGTTCATCATTTCTCTCTAGACTTACGTTGGGTTGAGGTGCATATTGGTGAATAACACCAACATGTTTCTCTGTGATAAGCTCATCTGGTTCCGAAATGGCTCCCCATTCATAGTCATTTGATTTAGCTTCTGATTCAGGATCTCTAGGAAATCTTAGAACATGAGTAAAGTCAAGATGAATACCCCAAGAAGGGTTACCCTCAAATTTTGATTTGAATTCATACTCATGGGAATCTGTCTTAGAATCACTACCACTTCCCTCTTCTTGATTGTTTTTGAGATTAGCTGGTTCTTGTGGTGCAACTATCTCTTGATTGGTAGTAGGTTCTTGTGTTTCTACTACATTAATTCTTTTGATAGGATCATCTTTATCATCAAGATGGTCTTTGATCTCTTTAGGCAATTTTTCATAGGAGATGAGTTCTGAACTATCTGAATCACTGTCGGATGATTTTGTTTCTTCTTTCTTAAGAAGAGGTTCCCCTGGTGTGATCTACTCTATGACATGTGAGCAATTACTTTTGAGGTGATAGGGTTTCTTCTTAAATCCTAAGCCAATTTTATTTTTATTTTCTCTACCAGTATGTGGGAGGGGTGCCTCAAGACCTTTTCCTCTGATTCCTAGAGGTCCTTGACCTAAATATCCCATCTTAGCTATTAATTTACCTCCTGGACCATATGACTTGGAAGGGAGTTTGGATATAGCAGAGTTACCAGTTTGAACAACTTGAGAATCAGATTCATCTTTGTATAGCCATGATAGCATAGCTTCATCCTCTTCAAATTCTTTCTTGGATACTTGTTCTGCTACAAAATTGTTTTTATATGCCTCAAGAGGTTCCTGAGGTTTGGGCTTGGATTGTTTCAAAGATTGCCCATAAGACTTAGGTGAGATAGGGAGAGATGTCAAAGATAAGACTGGCTCGATAGTGTATTCTCCCATACTATTTTCTTTGATATTAACCTCTTTGGCAAGATCTTCCATTTTAGATGTGGATGCTTATTTAGTTGGCTCTATGGGAGATTCTCTATTATTAGGTACAAGCTTATCAGCACTTTCCTTCAAGGTGTTGCAAGTTGTATTCAGATCTGTTGGGATAGTAACCTCGACTCCTTCATAAGGAAACTTCAAACATTGATGGTATGTAGAAGGAATGGCTTGCATTTCATGTATCCATGGTCTCCCTAGAAGGACGTTGTAGGCCAAAGGTAGATCAAGCACTTGACAGATGGTATCTTTGATAACTGGACCCACTCTGATAGGCAAGATAATGGTGCCTTTAGAAGATCTTTCTTGTTCATCATAGGCCTTGATAGTTATTTTCTTTCTAGGATCAATAGCAAATTTTGAAAATCCCAATTGTGTGATCAAGTTGTAAGAACAAATGTTTAGGCTAGCGCCCCCATCTATCAACACACGTTTGACTCTACGGTTCTGGATCAAGACTTCTATATGCAAAGGCTGATTATGTGGGTGACTCAAGGAGTTGTCATCTTCCTCTAAAAAGGAGATATATTACGGAGATGTAAGATGTCCAACCATAGTCTGGAACCTGTCTAAATCAAGGTCATCAGGAACATTGGAACCGAGCAAAGCTTTATCGAGAATGACTCTATGAGCTGGAGATATTTGAAGCAACTCAAACATGGAGATTTTTGCATTAGTGTGCTAGATTTGTTGAACAATGCTATAAGACATAGGCCTTGTATCCTTTGGATTGGAAGATTTGGAAGCAGCCTTCTATTTAGAAGCAGATGAAAGATTAAAGGGCACCTTTGGGACATTTGATGAATTTGGGATTTGTCCATTCAGATGTATTTGAGCTTGTGATCGAGTAACTGCGTTAGCTAAGGAATGATCTATGTCCCTTCGTATGATTGTGATGACATTGCAACTTTCAGAGAGACATGGTTCAACCATATTGATGACAGTGTTATTTCTAGGGTAAGCATAGTTGACTTTTGCCCCCATATTAGGCTGAGAAGTTGAAACCTTTTGACCATGTTTCAAAAATGGTTCTATGAATGTTGTATGATCATTATTGCTTGTGGGATTGTCAATTGTGATGTCTCCACTATCGATCAGATCTTGAATGGTATGCTTCAAGTGGTAGCAACTACTAGTTTTGTGACCTTTACTCCGATGGAAATCACAGAATTCATTATCCTTCCACCATATCGGTTTGGGGTCCTGAGCATTTGGTCGGATTGGTGGTAAAGAGATAATGTTATCAGCTAGTAGATTTTTCATAGCCAATTCTAAAGACTCTCTTAGAGGAGTAAATTTTTTATGTTTATCCCATTTTTTGAATTCTAGCTTCCTTTGAGATGGTTGAGAAGACTTTTGCTCAGAAGCTTTAATGGCTTGAGTGCCAAGAGTGAGATTATACGCTGGTGCCTTTGATGGGGCATGGATAGTGTTAATGATGCCATCTGCGATGATGCCTTTGTTCTTGTTCCAATTTTTGTTCTTGTCTTTGGAACTAGATCTAGATTCGTACTTGTCTTTTTGGAGTGTGATTTCCCCTTTTTTTACAAGCACTTTTTCAATTTTGATAGCATTATCCACCATTTTGTCAAAAGATGTATGATCTTGCATTTGTAAGGGCTAATTGAGCTCTAGAACAAGGTTATTGATAAAGATTTCAAGTTTCTCCATTTCGAGAATTGGTCTAGCATATAGAGAGAACTTCTTCGGCCACCTTTTGAGGAAAGTTAGGAATGATTCTCCTGGATATTGCTTGAGATTAAAAATATCAATCATGGTGATCGGATGCTGAACATTGTAGGAATATTGTTGATAAAACAATTTAATCAATTCCTCAAATGTTTTGATCGTAGGAGGCAATCTTGAAAACCACTGAATGGATGCTCCGCCCAGAGATCTAGGAAAAAGACGCATCAAATAGGTTAGTTCATGCATGAATTCCATGGATTGCGTACAGAACTCTTTGACATGATCTTGAGGATCAGAGTGTCCATCATACTTATCATACTTTGGCATCTCCACTCTTTTTGGAAATGGTGGCATATACAAGTTTTTGTCAAAAGGAAAAGGGCATAGAGCTTCCATGGAGAACTCTTTGTGTTCCTTTTCTTTCTCAAGATTATTAAATTTGACTTGTAAAGCATGTATCTGTTTCATCATAGCTGTGAGTGGAGTTTCTTCCTCATGCATAATGATATCTTCAACATTAAAGTTGGGAGGAATTTTAGCTCCTTGATGAGCTAGTTGTAAAAAGTAGGCTTCTCTATTTTCTTTTAAGAAATGTCTCATCATCTTGTTAAATTCATCATCATTTTGGTAGCGAGCAATTTCTTCAGGTTTGGGTTCTTGATCTGCACCATGTTGAGATTGAGCTCTTTGAGAGCCAAAATTTGTCCCTTCTTGAGACATGGTAGGAGTTTGTGGACTCCCTGGATTAGATTGATGAGGGGTATGTTGAGTACCTCCGTGAGTCGATGGAGGGGGTATGTAACCAGATTTCAATCGATAGTTTCCAAGATTGTCATCCTCGTAAAGACCAAAATTGATGAGTTGCTCAAAAGTTGGATTTTGGATAGTGGTAATAGATTTCTTGTGAGAGGAAGCTCTAGTCTCCACCATGAACTTTGAGTGAAACAAAAGAATAAGATTCAGATAACTGAAGAATGAATTGAATCAAGATGATCAGATGACGCAACCTTGTCAAGGTTTGATTGATTTGAAGATTTGATTAGACGTGGATGAAGGATATTATGCCCTGGATGTATGGGTAGGTTCCCAAAAGATAGCGGACAACATATCACAACACTTAGTCATTTTGATGATTGATTGATTGAAGATTGATAGTCATGACAAGGTTTTGACACGAGATGATAAAGACTCAAATCGATTAGATAGAAGGCTGAATCAGATTCAAAAGGCCACTTTAAGAAAATGATTGGACTCTTAATAGCTACTACTTTGTTCCTGACACAATGATCCGCTTGACAAATTCTGAAACTAGGCTGAAAGAGCTAAATATCTAGCAATCTTGACAATTTTTTGACAACTTTCAAAAATTTCCCAAACGACACTTTGAAAAACTCATATGATAGTGGGTGAGCTATGAAATGATAGTTGCACAACTTGTACGACAGTTGCAAAAGCTTGTACGACAGTGGGTATGCAATGAAATGACACTTGATGGAAACTCGTATGACTTTTTGACTTCCTGAAATGATTTTTGACTCCAGAAAAGAATTTGACTTCAGATTTTGCAAATTTTAAGTTTCAGATTCGGATTGTTTGCAAATTTCAATGTTCAGATTTGAAGATTGTAACAGATTTGTTCATTTTCAGTAACCAGATAGATAAACAAGCACGCAAAATAGCAAGCAAGTGATTTCAAGCATGTCTGAAAATAATGAACAAGGTAAAAAGCAACCTTGCGCATGAATAATCAAGTGACTTATTCATTCTAATCCTCAAAAGCGCTAATTATGTATGTTCCAAAAATGTTTTGCAATAACGCACATATACCCTATAAAATGAAAATTTGGCCTCGCTAGGGTTTTTAGTAATGGTTTGACTCTACAACTTTTATGATCCAAAGGGGTGAACTCCAATCCCGGTGCACCAGGGTTTTGACACAGTCTGAGAACTTAATCTTCAGGAGCTGCTAGGGAGATCTGACAACCCAACAATGAACCATACCCATGGAGATTTCTTCCACAAGGACATTTATATAGCGGCTGTCACTACCACGGCGAAAATGGCTATGACCGCTTGAGGTTCCGTCAATGTAGTTTGCCCTGTGAAGGGATTGTCTGCTACGGTTAACCCTCTCTAAAGATGACTCACAATAGTATACCACAAGGGGACTTGGCTCTAGATCCAAGGTTTTTGACACCTTTTCACTTTTAACCCAAACAAAGCAAGCAGATTAATCCGACACACTAAGACAAAGTTTTGCTTCACCAAGGTCTATGATGCCAACTCCATGTGATCTATCAACCTCTCCTGGGAGAGAATGTATCAATCAATAAGAGAAGGTGCACTAACCAATTTTGATTTACCAAAGCTCATGATGTCAACCCCACGTGATCTATCAACCTCTCCTGGGAGAGAATGTATCGATCAATAAGAGAAGATGCACTAACCAAGTTGAATGTGAAACGCACTAAGTATCCTCCCTACCTACAAGGATTCTGTCATCAAGAAAGATTTCTCTAGGAATCCAATCTCTCAAGAATCATGAATAGTGTTCATAAGGCCTAATTACTATGTGAGCATAGATATATTCCCAAAAGCAAATCTACCAAAAGTACCCAAAAAGTAGAAAGAGGAACACTTAACGCTTAAAGCAAATATGAGATAAGTCCACAAGGTGCAACACTTAACACCTCACACAAGCTGAAAACAAGTCCCCAACTTAGAAAATAAGTGAGTTCCTAAAAGCACAAAAGGGTTGCCAAGTGGAACACTTAACGCTTCTATCCTGTTGACCCCTCCCCTTTATGGCGCTGAGATTGCAACCACGGGGTAGAAATGAGGGGCCAGCGGATTAGCGAGTCCAATAACCCAAGATAGCAATCAAGATCAATCATAAGTATTCTAAGACTACTTAATGAATCCTTAAGGGGTCACAACCTAGTATCAATTATGCAAGTGTGTAAAAATAGATCAAAAACATGAAAAGATGCACACAAACTTGACACATAAGAGATTTATTTTAAGTCCAAATTGAAATGTCATTAGATGAAGGAGAATACCTGGGATCCTTGCAATGTGCTTAGTAGATTTTACCTGATTTTTAGCAATTTTTGTTGAGCTTTACTATGCAAGCAAGCTACAAACTCTCCAACAAGCCAACAAGCAAACAAGATATGCAAGGTATATTCAACTTATGAAAACCCTAGGGTTAGATCTAAAAATCAATTGTTAGGAGCAATAATAACTAGAAATTAATCCAAATGACAACTCATATCATGCATTGAATCATATGAAAAATAAGTGTATACCCATCACAAAATTTTAATTTTTTTGCACTGCATTTGACCTAGTCAACAAGATCTAATTTTTTTTATATGATTTTGGCCACAAAAATAGAAATTCAGAATAGAGACCCCTACTACAAAATAGAGAGCTTTCCAAAAATGCAAAAATTTTAGAAAAAACTCTTCATTTGTGCCCTAGAGACCCATTTTATCAAAACAGACTAGTTTTTAAAAATTAACTATTTGAGCTATTATATCATATCAAAATTTAAAAAACAAAGAATGGACCCCCTGTAGAATTTAAAGATCTTTTTGAAAATATAAAAAAATTTAAAAAATATTCTGATTTGTGTTAGATATTAATTTTTTCCATAATTTCAAGAAAAAATTATCAAAAATTCAAAACATCTCAGAAAATTCTAAATTGTTTACTATAACTTTCCTGATATGTCACCAACTTGCAAAAAAAATTTCAAACCAAAACTCCAAGCTGTTTGGGAGATAAAATTAAATCTTTGAAACTTTGAGGTTTTAGCTCCCAAAAAAAATCAAAACTAGCATGCAAAGGTGGGTTGCCCCACGGTGGGCGCCAGAAATGTGTGTGTGAAAATTGTACCTGATCTATAGACACAACACTTCAATAAAACATTAGAGGTTAGCTATAATCGAAATCATGCAAAATTGAAATATAATTTAACCAAGCGATTTACTGCCTTCTAGTAGGTGCGAGATTAATGTTCTCAGATTGTTATCGAGATCAGTGACCTAGACGACACCTAAATGAAGGATTTGAATGCAATTGATCTAGATATGAATTGAATGCAATTAATCTATTTTTTTTATAATTTTCTATGCAATAATAATGAAAAACTGATATGAATCTATGCTAATATGGAAATTGATATGCTAAAATGATCTAACAATGATATGAAAAATAATCTAAATGAATGTAAAAAAAAAAAAAATTGATCTCACAATAGCCTTGATTCGCAATAAGCTTTGATTCTCCCAATTCCAATTCTCCAGCGTGATTGTGCAAAAATATGAGATGCTTGGATGCAAATTTGAGAGATGAATTATGAAGAGTTGAGCCTTGTTTTTATAGACTATTTGAGCTATTATATCATGTCCAAATTTAAAAAATAAAGAATGGACCCCCTGTAGAATTTAAAGATCTTTCTGAAAATATAAAAATTTTTGGAAAATATGCTGATTTGCGTTAGATATTAATTTTTTCCATAATTTCAAGAAAAAATTATCAAAAATTCAAAACATCTCAGAAAATTCTAAATTGTTTACTATAACTTTCCTGATATGTCACCAACTTGCAAAAAAAATTTCAAACCAAAACTCCAAGCTGTTTGGGAGATAAAATTAAATCTTTGAAACTTTGAGGTTTTAGCTCCCAAAAAAAATCAAAACCAGCATGCAAAGGTGGGTTGCCCCACGGTGGGCGCCAGAAATGTGTGTGTGAAAATTGTACTTGATCTATAGACACAACACTTCAGTAAAACATTAGAGGTTAGCTATAATCGAAATCCTGCAAAATTGAAATATAATTTAACCAAGCGATTTACTGCCTTCTAGTAGGTGCGAGATTAATGTTCTCAGATTGTTATCGAGATCAGTGACCTAGACGACACCTAAATGAAGGATTTGAATGCAATTGATCTAGATATGAATTGAATGCAATTAATCTATATTTTTTTTATTTTCTATGCAATAATAATGAAAAACTGATATGAATCTATGCTAATATGGAAATTGATATGCTAAAATGATCTAACAATGATATGAAAAATAATCTAAATGAATGTAAAAAAAAAAACAAATTGATCTCACAATAGCCTTGATTCGCAATAAGCTTTGATTCTCCCAATTCTAATTCTCCAGCGTGATTGTGCAAAAATATGAGATGCTTGGATGCAAATTTGAGAGATGAATTATGAAGAGCTGAGCCTTGTTTTTATAGAAATCCAAGGCTTTGGAGGTTGTGAAAGAAAGCCATAAATCACTCAAATAACTCAGGTTGATTTTTGAGTTATTTTTAAATAACAGATAATTAAGTCACAAAAATCATGCAAAAGCACAATTCAACTCGAATTAGAAGTTTAGATCCACTTTAAAAATCAAAAAGATGTTGAGTTTCAAAAAGCTAACAACTTGCATTGATTTTCCGATTTTGAGTTTAACTGGTCCTTGAATGTGCACATGGATAATTATGATTTAATAAATAAATAAAGTGATTTATTCTCAACTTAACTGCTTTTTGAAATAAAATAATTAATTTATGGGTTAATTAACTATTTTACCAAACTTTTATTAAAAATTATATTATTAAATAATGACAACATGCTGTAATTAATTAAATAAGAATTTAATCAATTATTCATAGGAATTTTGATTTATTGTCAAAATTAAATAATACAATTAATAATAGATAGAATTAAATTTAATTAAACAATTAAGTGGCAAATATTAAATCTAATTAATTAAATATGCAAAATATTTAATTAATCAAATTTTAGGATAAATGTGATTTATTGCCAAATAATTATAAACTTAAAGATAATTATGATGATTAAGAATATTACTAGGAATATTCCCCGATGTAGAATTTAAGATAATCAATTATGATTCGATGATGTTTAGATGTGCCTTAGATTAGGACTTTGATGTCGATTTTGTTCGAATTGAAGATGTAGGAGATTAATGAACTTATAGCCCATTTTTGGGGTATTACAGTTCTAATTAGGTCCTAATTGGTCATATTAGGTCCTAATTTTTCCATATTAGGTCCTAATTAGTTCTAGTGGAATCTAATAGGTCATATTAGGTCCTAATTGGTCCTAATTAGGTCCTAATTGGTCATATTAGGTCCTAATTAGTCCATATTAGGTCCTAATTAGTCCTAATTAAGTCTAATTAGGTGTAATTAGGTCTAATTGAGTCTAATTGATCCTAATTGATCCACATTGGTCCTAATTTCAAGTCCTAATTGGTCCTAATTGAGTCTAATAGGTCATATTAGGTCCTAATTGGTCCTAATTGATTCTAATAGGTCATATTAGGTCCTAATTGGTCCTAATTGAGTCTAATAGGTCATATTAGGTCCTAATTGATCCTAATTAGTCCTAATTAGGTCCTAATTGGTCATATTAGGTCCTAATTACTCCATATTAGGTCCTAATTAGTCCTAATTGAGTCTAATTGGGTCTAATTAGGTCTAATTGAGTCTAATCGATCCTAATTGATCCATATAGGTCCTAATTGGTCCTAATTCGGTCTAACTGGGTTCAAATAGGTCATATTAGGTCCTAATTGGTCCTAATTGAGTCTAATTGAACCTAATTGAGTCTAATAGGTCATATTAGGTCCTAATTGAGTCTAATAGGTCATATTAGGTCCTAATTGGTCCATATTAGGTCCTAATTGAGTCTAATAGGTCATATTAGGTCCTAATTGGGTCTAACTAGGTTCTAATAGATCATATTAGGTCCTAATTGGTCCTAATTGAGTTTAATTAGTACTAATTGAGTCTAATAGGTCATATTAGGTCCTAATTGGTCCTAATTGAGTCTAATAGGTCATATTAGGTCCTAATTGGTCCTAATTAGGTCCTAATTGGATCTAATATGTCCTAATTAGTTCTAATAAGATCTAATTGAGTCTAATTGGATCTAATTGGTTCTAATTTCATCTAATTAGGTCCTAATTGGTTCCTATTGCATCTAATTAGGTCCTAATTGGTTCTAATAGGTCATATTAGGTCCTAATTGGTTTTAATTGAGTCTAATTAGGTGCTATTTAGTTCTAATTGATCCTAATTGGGTGGACTAATAGGTCATATTAGTCAGGTAATTAGTTGTAATAGGTCCTAATTAGTCCTAATAGGTCCTAATTAGGTCCTATTACGTCCTAATAGGTCCTATTGGTTCATAATAGGTTCTATTAGGTCCTAATTAGTCCTAATAGGTTCTATTAGGTCCTAATTAGTCATAATAGGTCCTATTAGGTCCTAATTGGTTCTAATTGAGTCTAATTGGATCTAATTGAGTTTAATTAGGTCCTAATTAGTTCTAATAGGTCATATTAGGGATTAATTGGTTCTAATTGAGTCTAATTGAGTCTAATTGGTTCTAATTAGTCCTGATAGGTCCTAATAGGTCCTAATTAGTCCTAATAGGTCCTAATTAGGTTATAATAGGTCCTAATAGGTCCTAATTAGGCTCTAATAGGTCCTAATAAGTCCTAATAGGTCCTATTAGGTCCTAATTAGTCCTAATAGGTCCTAATAGGTCCTATTAGGTCCTAATTAGTCCAAATAGGTCCTATTAGGTTCAAATTGGTTCTAATTAGTTATAATTGGTCCTAATTAGGTATAATTGGTCCTAATTGAGTCTAATTAGGTGCTAATTTATTCTAATTGAGCCTAATTGGGTTTTAATAGGCCATAATTGGTTCTAATTGAGTCTAATTAGGTGCTAATTGGTTCTCATTGATTCTAATTGGGTCCAAATAGGTCCTATTAGTCCTAAAATAGGTCCTAATTAGTCCTAATAGGTCCTATTAGTCCAAATAGGTCTATAGTTAGGTCTAGTTAAGTCTAATAGGTAAAATATCACATTTACATGAACATTAAGATAAGTCTTGACCATCAACTTAAAATATCTATCTAGAGAAACATCTTAGACATACCTTGTTTCCGACAATGATATCTTTTTCATAATTCTTCACGTAGTCTTTGTTTAGTCTCTTCTGAATAATGTCATGTACTTTTGTTTAGTCTTCTCTTTTTATTTCCCATCACAACTTAGAAAATTATTTTGTGCCAAAATGTCTTCCTTCTCCTAAATGTGAATTATTTTACAGCTTTCGGATTTATGAAATGACAAAAATATACATTTATTTATACCTAATCCTTATTAACTGGAAATGCCACCAAAAAGGTTGACATAGGTTTCTATCGAAAGTCAAACTTGAATTTCTATCGAAACTAAATGACATTCGATCGAAACTGGTTTAGTAGTGGCTAGAATTTTCATTTTTTGGCAAAGTACTTTCTATAGAAAGTACTTTCAATTGAAAGTAAAAAGTTTTGATCGAAAGTACTTTCTATCGAAAGTCCTTGGTTTAGGCCATGGTTGCAAGTTTTGAAGAAATTATGAGAATTTCATGGCTTTGGGCCTCAAGCGCGCTGATCAAATGGAAGAATAAGAAGATGTCCTTTTGCATATAATAAGTACTCAGAACTAGATTTCTAACGATTATATATTTGACTATTTTTAAATTTATTATGTGTATGGTTTTTTACGTTAAATAAATGTAGGTTTTTTATCAAATATAAACCTCTGAGTTTGACGTTCAATGAAAAATAGTTAAAAAAAGGAAAAAAAAAATTGAAAAATAACAGTGCCCTCTGTATTCGAGTCTACTTTCTATTAAAAAAAAATTGAAATTCGATAAATACACAATAAGTTATAAGCTATGTAGTCAAGGTACGTCAAAATTATGGTTTAGTCAACTTCAAACGTTAATAAAATATGAAATAATAGTGATAATGTCATCAAACCAATTGCATGCCCTCCGTATGGATGTTACAAAACTAATTTCGAAAGAATCACATTCATATCTATTTTACAAAAAAAGTTATGCTTTATGAAAACAGTGTTACTATTTGAAAATGACATTTTCAGCACCATACAAGTTTTCGTGGGAGAAAGAAAAAAGTATTCAAATAAATTTTAAAAAAATAAAAATATATATATTTAGAATCTAGATAGAAAATCCTAAAAGACTCTAATTTACTTCATCCTTCGATTTTGAACGATTCAATGACAATATGCATCCAAATCTAAAAGTTTTTCTCAAAATGTAGAGTTCAGTGTCCGTTTAGGCAAAAAAGTGTAACCCACTATTGTGGGTTCACCCCCTTGCAAAATTTTAGTAATGAATTAGTGAGTATTGAAAAATAGCATTACCATCCACCCTATCAATCTCCATATTAGCCAAGTAATCCTACATATCAAGTTGATAACAAAGGAAAAAGGAGAAATCAAAGACCTAATCAACTCTATAATCCTAATACTCTTGGTTCCTTAAGATAACTTGTATCTGCACAAAATAATTTGGCACAAGACTATGATTGGTTTTTTTCTTATAATCAACAACATGGATGGACAACTTGTCAAAAAGATATATTAAATCAACTTCAAATGGTTCAAAACAATGCTTTGTCTCAACAAAATGCAGAACAAGAGACTACTGAGTAGCAAGGTTCTATAAATGAGAAAGGTACACCTGATGTAACCTTACTAAACTAGGAAGGTGAGGATTTTTGTGGTGTAAACTTCCAACAAGGTCAAAAATAGATCTATGTTCCTATATCCCCCAATACAAGGTCTAAGAAAAGGGTTGTTGACATAGGGAAGCAAACTAATAAGGACAAAGATCAACCATTTTAAAGTTAACAAGACCAAATGAGGCCTTTTACTTCTCATAATATTCAAATTCTTCCAAGAATACATGTAGTGGGAAAGTATCAGCCTAAAATGCCAATTCAACCAGAACAAGTACAAGGTGACATTGTTTTTCCTAAAATGCAATAGAAGGCTAGTGCGAGTAATTTTAATATTTTAGATCATTTGAAGAAAAAACATGTTAGTCTTTTTATGTGGGATTCCCTAGCTCTTCCCATGAAAAAGGGTTTATTACATGAGGCACTGTTAAAATTTTCTTTGTCAAATTAAGTGTCTAACTAGCAACCTTCTAGAGTTTTTCTTGCTAATAATCTTGAGAAAAGTGTTGAGAAACAAGCTAATATAATCAAACCAACCCCATTTTACATTTTTGTAATCATTGGTCAGCATTTGGTGCATAACTACATCATAGATTTAGGTGCAAGTAGTTATGTTGCACCTAAATAAATTATTGATTACTGGGATTACAATATGCATCGTTAGAGAAAGGGGTAGTTCAACTAGATGGGACTATTGTTAACATTGTGGGAGTTATCAAAAATATGATTTTAACCTTGCATGCATGTCTAAATTTCTCAATGCCTCAAGACATTTGTGTTATAGACCTACATATATACTTTCCCACATTTTGATGGTTCAAGAAGTAAAAATAGTGCTAGAGGAGGTTTCATGTTATTTTATCCTAATTATGAAAAGTAATATTCTGCTTTTAGGTTCACATTCAATTGCACTAATAATAAGATTGAGTATGAAGCTCTAATTCATGGTCTCCAATGGGAAAGGAAAAGAGGTATTTTTTGTTTACAATTTTTTGGTGATACAAAACTCATTTTTAATCGATTAAGAGGCCTTCATACTATTAAAAATGATCTTTTAAAGAATTATAATCATAGAGTGTGGGATTTGATTAAAGATTTTCAAGATTTTAATTTGATGTCCTTTCCTAGGTACCTGAATAAGCATGTTGATATACTAGTAGCTATAGGTTCTCAATATGATATACCTAGTGACATCAACAATACTAAAGAAAAAAATTATGTAAAATTCATTGTTATATCTTTTGTTCCTAACAATAATGAGCATTGGCAATTTTTTGACAATTATCAACAGATCATTAATTTTCTAAGTGAAGAAGCATAATTTCCTAATGATAATCAACAAGAGCTCAAACAACAATATGAAGATTAGATTATACAGTTGAAAACAAACAAGTTGCCCAAAGGTTTGGTTACATTAGAGTCAATCTTTAATACAGATAATCAGGTAAGAAAGAAGAAAGAAACCATGTAGATTAAGAAATAACATTATTGGGATGTGCATATCTTCAAGGACAAGTTGTTAAAGCTTGGTAAGGTATGCACATTAGAGGAAAGGTTTGCATTTTTTTTTACTTTTTTAAGAGTTCAATGACTATTTTGAATGAGAATATTTAGATTTAAAGGGTTTTTATTCTATAATTTCCTAGCATACCATTGAGCTTAAGCCTAATGCCAAACTTGTGAGCCAAAAGAAAAGGCCACTTAATACCAAGCTTGAGCCCCTCATGATTAAAGATCTGAATAAACTCATTGAGAGGAGCATTATATTTCCAATCAAACACACCTCTCAAGTGTCTAATCTTATTCTAGCTAGAATGAAAAATGGTGAAATCATATTTTGTGTTGATTTCAAAGACCTTCATAGAGATTACCTAAAATATAGGCACCCATTACCTTTCATGGAACAAATTATACTAATTATTTCAAGTTCTGAGAGATTATCCTTACTAGATGGATTTTTAGGGTATAATCAAATCTTAGTTAAGGAAGAAGATCAATTTAAAAAAACATTTACAACTAAATAGGGTATGTCTTCTTATAAAAAGATATCATTTGGTTTATCTAATGCTGGGACACATTTTCAGAAGGCTATAAACATGGCTTTCAAAGGTTTTATGTATAAAGTAATGTTGGTTTATTTTGATGACATAACTATTTTTTTAAAATTCAAATGAATATTTCACTCACTTGAAGTAGATCTTTGAAAGATGTAGACAGTTTGGTATATCTCTCAATCCAAAGAAGTGTGTATTTTTTATCCATGAGGGTAAGCTACTAGGATATTTAGTATCAAAATATGGTATTGCCTTCTATCTAGAAATAGTAAGTGTTATTTTTTACCTTCATTTACTAACACATAAGAAAGGGCTACAAATATTTTTTGGGAGGATCCATTTTGTTAGAAGGTGTATTCCAGATGTTGCTAAATTATTGATGTCTCTAACTACAATGTTAAGAAAAATGACTATTTCAACTGAACCAAGGATGGAAAAAGAATTTATGATCTTATTAAAGAAGCACTTGCAATTTCTCCTACTTTATTAAACCCATATTTTTCAAAAGATTTCATATTATATGCTTATGGTAACATTGATAGTATTTTAGCTATGTTAGTTTAGAACAATAATCACGGTTTAGAGAAGCCTTTGGGTTTTTCATTCAAGGTCTTAAGGATTATGAGCTAAATACTTTTTTATTAAAGAGAATGTACTTATTGTTACTATAAGTTTGAAAAAAAACTTTATATATGCTTTCTGACAATAAGATTAAATTGTTGGTTGTTCACCCTTTAGTTAAGAAATTTTTCTTGAATAAGGATCTAAATGGTAAAGGAGTTGGTTGGGTGACCAAGGTGATGGAGTATCAAATTTAGGTCAAGGTTACCAAGCTAGTTAGAAGAAAGGGTTTATGTGATTAGCTTGTTGGTAATGGTAGTTCAATAGTATATAAGAAGAAGGAGAGAGTTGTCTTATCCCTTCAAGACCAATAAAAAATAACTCTACCTCCTCCTTTTTCAAGCTAGATACATGACATGACTCATTTTGTTTAATTGGTGAGTGTCCTCATGGTTTAGATAGAGCAAAAATAAGGTACTATAGGTGTAGACACCTAAAATTGTCCATTTGCATTCTAATATTGATTTTTTTTAATATTTACCCTTAACATTATAGTTGGATTTTATTAATTAACTATATAGTTATATTCCTCTATTTATTTAATTAAATTGAATTTAATTAAATAAATTCATTTTCCTTTTGCACTCTAATATTAATTTTTATTAATATTTTCCCTTAACATTATAGTTGATTTTAATTAATTAACTATATTGTTATATTCCTCTATTTATTAAATTAAATTAATTTTAATTAAATAAAGTCATTTTTCCTTTATATTTAAATACTATAATATATTAAACTCAATTTAATATGTTATCCCTCCATTTCCCTTTATAAAATAAATCTTATTTATTTTATTCCTCAACTAGCTTAAAAATTCTTCTAAACTATGTTTAAATTAAAATCATTTTAATTTAGCCACTTTTCCCCTTTTTCTAAACATATATTTTTCTAATATTCCTCTAATCTTAATTAAAAGATAGCTTACCTCTAATCATGTGCACAATCACCTTTTCCAAGGTGGCCACCTCCCCATCTCTTTTCTCCACCAATCATTTTCAAATCCATTTTTCCCTCTCAAATGAAGTTTGACTTCTTCAAACCCTACCTAACCTTTAATCCTAGCCACTCATTCTTTTGCCTCTTAATCTCCACCGTCCAATCTTTTTGCAATTTCTATAAAATAAGGCCTCTCTCTCATTTGTAGGCTACTAAGAGGATTGTAAGCACAATCATTCTAAGCATTCTAGTAATCTAGCATTGTAGCATTTCAATTTCTTAGCATAGTTTATTTGCATTTTCATTCTTAGTTTAGATTTCAATTCTTGCATCATAGATTAATTTTGATTTCATAGTATACTTTGAATCTTCCTTTCTCATTCATAGTTAGTTTTCATTTCATTCCTTATTCAAAAAAAAATCAAAATATATTGCATCATTTTGCTTGTGCATTATCTTCTTCATAGATCTTGCACTTGCATATCATTGTGAGATTTGGGGCAAGTTTCTCATACTTGTCTCCAAAACCCTCATCTTGCATTTCATAGTTTTGCATTTAGATTGCATTTCATTTGTGTTGGGAGAGCATACCCACAAATAATCTTGACGAGCAAATCAAAAAAGGTTATTGGGCCCTTGTTTTAGCTCATTGAGGTTGTAGTGAGAATTACTTATTTTGTTGCATTTACTAACATCTAATGTGATTGTTTAGTGTTTTGGTGTTATGTATTTGCAACAAATAGGTGTACATTTTCATTGCATACAATAGGATGCAATCTATACCATATATGTTCTTAAATGATGTTATGTTTAGAACAGACTTCCATAGATTTTTATTAAGATGCATATGAGATTATTAGGTTGATAAATTTTTACATGAGTTTCATAAAATATCAGTTTGAGGATATTTCTCTCCAAGAGATACAACTCTTACAATCATGAGAGGGGGCTACTATTGTTTAGAGATGCTCATTCTTGGGTAAGAAAATATAAGGAATATACCATGTTTGTAGGAAAAGAGAAGTCAACAACATTACCATTACAACTAATTCAAGTAGAACCCTTCTTGGAGTGGGGTTTGGACTTCATAGGAGTAATAAATATGTCTTAAAGTGTTGGCCACAAGTGGGAGCTCACAACCACTAATTAATTCACAAAATGGACTAAAGTTATGGAACTTGTTAGTGATTTTTCTTGTTGAATCCTAATACACAGCCCTGAGTGCTTAGATAGAACTCTATGATTCTTAAACTCCTGATTCAAACAAGAAAAGACTAATTAACAAGGACCGAGTCCTTATTCACTTTGAGCTCTTGGCTACAGGCAGGTGTACCTATTAAGATCTACTTCTTTAAAGTATTACAACATTAGTTGGTATCCTTGATACAAACCTAATCTTATCAGCTCTTTCAATCATACATGAAAGTAAATAGTCTTTTAAGTTTTTGTGATGATGAAATCTTACAAATTGAGGATTGACCAGTGCCTTATCCTAGGGTAGAGAGTCAGGAAGAGAAAACATACATCTACAGAGAACTCCTAAGTGAAAACACAAACAAACCCCAGATGAAATGCCTTGCAATTCATCCTCTCTTAAACACATCCAATCATCAGATTCTTGCAAAAGTCCTGAGCTCTCAGAGATTAACCTTAAGATTTTACCCTTCCCTTGAAAGGAACTAGAGATTAAAATCACAATACCTTGTAAATGGTACACTAAAACTGCCTTACAGATTCAGTATACAAAAGCTACAGAATTCAAACAAGAAGACAACTAAAAACATGCAAGGGAATTCTATTGTATTCTAGTAGAGTTTCACTGTGTTAATACATTCCAAATCTGGCAAACATTCCCAAGCAAATCAACAATGGAGTCAACGACTCTCCTTACAGTAAAAATTTCATCATCCTTCTAAAAATGAAGAAAATCTAAGATATAGGTGAATGTGGTCAATTGGGGCCAACTGACAACTATCCATTCTTTGCATAAAATATCTCCAAGTTTTTCCCCCAACTTTCATCTGCAACTGATCTTCAAACTAATTCTCATGCCTACAATCATTTTCAAAATAGCCTTGATTCTGATCTCGTAATTCCAGCCCTTACTACTCTTTCCCGCTTTTTTGAAACTGAAAATAATCATTTGCATCAGATTCCTTATCTCCTGTCGTTTCCAAAAACATACTACATGCCT
The DNA here is from genome assembly GCA_027943335.1 of Chamaecyparis obtusa. Lineage (NCBI taxonomy): Eukaryota > Viridiplantae > Streptophyta > Pinopsida > Cupressales > Cupressaceae > Chamaecyparis > Chamaecyparis obtusa. Next base: position 3,255,724 of record BSBK01006215.1, read on the forward strand.
ATGTTTGGATAAAAATTGAATTCCCAGGCATTAAATCTATGAGCACTCAATCATTTAAATTTTTAAGCTATTATTTCTAATGTGTAGACTATGTCATATTTTAAATTCTTTTCATCTTTTAAATTTGCATATGCTGCCCAGAATCCACCAAGTGTCACCTATCGATTGGCACTCAAACTTAACTCAAACCATGACCCCTGATTGGGAGATTAGGCGACTACACTCATTCTCCATATCTCCAGATGAATCTCTTAACCATGGTTACATCTGGAGAACTGGCGACTAAGACATTCTCCAAATTTTTGAATGATGTCTTGACCCTGGGTTAAATTCAGAGATTGGGCGACCAACCTTCAGTCTCCAAGTCTCTGAATGCTCTTCTGGTGACCTGGCAACTAGGTAGTCTCTTAGTCTCTAAATCTTTGGCCTCTAACCATGAGCATTACGCGACCGCACTAGTCTTTGAATCTCCAGATTTTAGCCACCTAACCGCTAGCACTATGCGACCCGGTGACTAATCGCCCACCAAATTGCCAGATGTTAGCCTTAACCGCCAATTCTTCCAGTGACTGTGCAACCATTACTCTCATGATCTTCGAATTTTTCCTCCTAACCACCATCTATCTAGGGACCTAGCGACTAACTACATTCTCCAAGTCTCTAAATTTTTCACTAGCCATCGGTCTCATTCTGTGATCACGCGACTATGCCACAAGTCTTCTTGGGTCTAGTTGTCATCGCCACCTATCTGTAAAATTACCTTACTTGTGGGCCCATGGGCACACTTCTCAAGGAAAATCCATGCACATGCATGCATAGAGCCTCCACTCTTTTATCTACCTCATATGTGTGCACCATTTCATATAAACACTTGATATGTTCAATTTGGGATAAACATTTTGAGGGTTTTTAAATTTCCTTTCAAAATTTCTTCCTAGTGCCCAGCTGGCACACACACCAAGGCAAGCCCACAAGGGAAGAGGCTAGCACATAGCCTCTCTTTCCTTTCAATTTACTTCTCTTATGGGCGTTGGTGGATATAAACACAATAAAACACCAAAATGGTGTGCATGTGGGATAAACCCACATGCACACTGTTTGCTTTTTTCTCTATCTATTGGTTGTGTGTGACTTCTTTTGGTATTCAAAAACCTACTGGCATTTGTGGTTGGCATTTATGTGTGCGTTTGCAAGAATTCTCTCACTTGCGTGTGCTATCTCCATCTTGTATTTGATTTCCCTGTTCAAAATGTGCCTGAGACATGACTGGCAGCCATGTATTCTTAACATACACACATTCTTCTCTACTTTATTCTGTAGAAGTTTGTGTGCTAAAAGGAGAGAAAGCATTTCACTTTACCAGCCCATTCATAAAAAGAAACCAATCGTGCACCTAGATATGTTGGATATTCACTATCTACTAGCATTTTAGCCAGACGTCTTGATATTTCCCAAAGAGCTTCTACCCAGTGAGAAGCAGAGTCTGCCATCATACTGACATTGTATCCCATGTCACAGAAGTATTTAGACAAAGTGATACTTGTACAAATTGAAACCTCTCGAGCGGCCATTGACATGTTTGAGATATTTGCAACAAGAGTAGTCCATTTTATCACAGACTCTTCACGTCCATCAGGCAAGGTCATTGTTAGTTGAGGAAAATCCAATAGGCCTTCAGCCATCTCATTTCCTTTCTCACCACGTTATGGTGTGTTGCCTTAGTGTTTTGTCTGCAAGCACACTTGGTGTGCTGCCTCTTAGAAAAAGTGTGTACACTCTTATCTATTAGTCTGGTGCCCATCTAGAATTTATGCCAGTACCCTTACACTAGCCAATGCGCACAACCTCCATCGAACTGGCATCCCCCTTCCATACCTCGCGCTGGCCCATTTTTTTCGTGAGTCATCTTTTGGTTTTATGTAGGGGACCATTCATCCTTCAATGTATAGATGCAGTCATCATTCATGAAACATGCCCCTTCATGCACTTGTGTGAGCCATTTGAAATTCATGCACCAAGCAAGTGGATTCTCCACCATTTTGTATGTTCCCTTCATTTAGTCTTACACTGGCTACTACCTATTTATAAATCACCCTCACAAACATGCCACTCATAGCTCTCATTGTTTCATAACTCCATGTTTGATGGGCCTCTTCTCAGACACATGCAGCAGCACACCAACCTTCATGCACATCCCATAAGTCCCAAAAGTCCCAACCTCTAGCAGCCTCCCAAACATATTCACGCAACATAGCATTCTTCATTCCAAATGCATAGTCTACCTTTTGTTTGCTACACAAACTCTCCTTGTATTTTGTGTGAGCCCACCCTCATTCACGCTGGCCATATACTTACGTTGGTAGCCTCATTTTGGGCTCATGCACACTTTTATGCTGATTGGCAACCATCCAATCCTAACACAGCATTAGAGCATGCCCCTTTCATTTTTTGATTCATCCAATCTTGCGTATGAAAGCTATGCATGTCAATTTTATTATTGAAATGACCAATGTTCCACACAATGGCATTGTTCTCTATCTTCTTAATGTGATCGACCATAATGATATCCTAGTTACCTGTCTCAAATCGAGCCCTTATGCACATAAGACTTTTCTCTTTAGGTGTCCACACATGTGCACCTCAAATATTTAAAACGTTGGTTTCAAACTCAATTTTGACCGGTAGCCTTCTCTTACCTTGCCTTTTTTTCTCTTTATACTTTCAAAACATTGGCTTTCCATGCATTACGCACCAGCCTTGTCTTGCATTCAAACATTGCTCACACTTAACATTTGTAATTCTAGTCTCAGGCAGCACTGTTAAGTTTTGTACTTTTGTATCAACTGAACCTGTAATACCCCAAAATTGGCACCTAATCATTTCAATCAATTTTGGTTCATTTCTTCAATTTTCTATGTCATCAAAGTCCTATCTCACTAGGCAATTTTCTCTCTCCTACTTGGCTTTATTTGACTTGATGTCAGTTGCAAAGACCCTAAATTGTAATAATCAAATACTAAATTAATTCCTAAAGTCTTTGACTTATATTAGCTAAATTATCCCTATGATAAATTAATTTAATTCTAAAGTCCTAAGTGCTTTCTAATTAAATTAAATCTACCCCCTTTAGCTAATTACACATAAAAAAGGAATCAATATTATTTAGTTATTTGAATGGACACCTCTTTATTTGAATTTAATTATTCAAATTATTCAAAGAGTCATACCCCACATGTGGAAAAAATTCCATTCTTTAATTAAATAATTGCTTGCATATTTGTCTCATTCTCCAACCAACAAGTGAAGAGTCTCAAAGAGGAATGAAGAGTTAGGAGTTTCAAATCAAGAAACTCTTCATTCCCCTTTTGGCATTTCTATTTAAAGAGTTTGTTTTCCCTTTCCAAAGAGCCAAATTTTGAGAGCACGTAGATGATAGAAAAATTCTACTACATCTCTTGAGATTCAAAGCTTTTGAGTGCATTATTTTAGTTAGTTCATTTAGCATAATATTGCATTTTCTCTCATCTAATTAGTTTGCTTACTTGTTCTTAATCTAGTTGCATTCTTATTTGAAAATACCAAAAAGAATTTGCATTCTCATTTTAGATTAATTGCATTCATACTAGTTTAATTGCAATTTGATTTCTTGCATATTCTTTTCTTTTAAATCCTCCATTGTAGAATTGGTCTTATGGTTGTTGGCTTTCAATCTGAGAGCAATTTTAAACACCTCGACTACATAGGAGGCAACAAGTCGCTTCACAACAGATTTCGGATTGAATAATTCATATTCTTTCTTGTAATTTGATCATGTGAGTAAGGAATATGTTGCGTGTGTTTTGGATTTGAGGTCCACATTCAATCATACACATTTTGGCGCCCACCATGGGACAAAAAAGATCAATTTCTGGCCTCATTCTTGATTGATTTTTCAGTTTTATTGTTGGTTCCAGGCCTTGTACAGCCATGTACAGCCTGGAAACCCTATAATATAGTAATGGATGGATAGAATGATTAATCCTCTTTCTCATAATTTTGGTTTGGTTCATTTTTATAAAGAAATAAATAAGTTATGATTATTTTGGTGAAAGTAGGTATTTGCAGATTTGAGATTTCTTGAATACAGTCAGATTGAAACATTTGGTACAGACAAATTGTGAAGAATCATGACCTATAATAATATTCATTGGAAAGATACATGAATTATCTTTCATTTCCTTTTGGTTTGAGTCATTTTTATGCAGATTTGTGAAAGTTATGGGCATTTGAGTGAAAACTAGTTTTTAACAATCTGTATTGGAGTTGCAGGCAATGATTTATTCTTAGAAAATGATTTATGAATGGGAAAAATAAATGACTTACATATTTGGAAACTAAATTAATTAATAGTGACTTTTAAATTGGTTTGGTTTCATTTAGATTATTTTTGAGAAAGATATGATATTCCCTAGGCAGGGTTTGGTATTTTAAATCTGAATTATGACAGGGATGTGGATCAGAATTTGCAGTCTGAAAAAGCAATTGTTTGAGGAATCAAATGAGGTTATCAGACCTTAAGATTTTATGAGATGATAGATATGGTAATTATCTTCAAAAAAAAAAATTCCATAAATTTTGGTTTGGAGTTTTGGTGGGTCAAATAAATCAATATTTAAAGACTGTCTTGAAGACAGCAATGTTACATATGTTAAATCAAACTCCTAACAATTGATTTTCATATCTAACCATCTTGCATAAGTTGGTTTGCATAAGTTGGATATACATTGCATATTTTGTTTTCTTATTTTCTTGTCTTGTTCATTTGAAGGTTCATGGCTTGCTTTCATGGAAAATGCTTAAAACAAACAAAAAAAAGTAAAATCTACTAAGCGCGTTGCGTTGGACTTGAGGTATTTTGTTACATCTCTACAACATTTGGATTTTAAAAATAAGAATGAACCTCTCATGTGTTTGGCTTGAGTGTTTACATGCTTTCATAGAACACATTTCAATTGATGCTCTTAATGGGAAATGAAAGAACATAGATTTTTTTTTACAAGTTTGTGTAAGTGAATGCTTGCGTTTAAACCATAAGTAATTCTTGGTTTCCAATATCAAATATCTCATTGAGTGATTGACGGCATGGATTCATTCCTTGTTTGCATAGGGAGTTAAATGCACCACTTTGTGGACTCACTCTATGTTTTCTTGGAAAGTTAAATATTTCATTGATTCAACCCTTTTTCACTTGTGAGTAGTATTGATAAGCAACTTTAGAGTACTTTTGATTGAGCTTGTTAGCTAAATTGGGTGTTGGACTCGCTTATTTCTAATCGCCCCTCATTACTGCCCTTTGGATGCAAGGTCAACATTCATACATAGGGAAGGGGTCTACTTAAAAAGAGCGTTAAGTGTTCCACAAAGTTTCTCCCTTTTTATGCTTTCTTGATCTCATTAGTTTTCTAAGGTGTGGACTCACCTTGAGTTTGTGTGAGTTAAATGTTCCACTTTTTGGACTCACTTCACATTTACTTGAAGAGTTAAGTGTTCCACCTTTAGTGCTTTCCAATACTTTTGATAGTGAATTACTTACTTTTTTATTTTTAGAAGACCTGCTTGGGGATTTCATCACCTCAAGGGACGACCTTAACTCCCATGTTCCGACAGAGTATAAATATCAGGAGGTGAAGCCAAAGACACCTCTCTTGGGAATGAGTCAAATTTCACTCTTGGCTAAGCCTCAAAGAACTTTATACCTTTGAGAAGTGAAGGAGGAGATTTGGGTTACCGTCTCCCCCCAGCTGTGTGATTTCGGATTCTTCTCATCTACGGATTTGTGCCTCACGTACCTTGCATATATCGAGGACTCCTTTTAGAAAAGCCATGTATATCCTTGTAGACAGCTTGATAGGATGTTGTGTTCTAAGTGCCTGCTAAAACATTTTCAATAACATACACAAGTAGTTCTTAAGGAGTAGAAATACTAAGTCACTATTCTTGTTCATGTGCAAGGTAGCTTTGTCCCTTGCTCATTGTTTGAAGACAATTGCTTGCTTGAACTCCTTGATTGTTGTCTTATGTGCTTGATCAATGACAAATCTAATCTACCTTTTGTCCGTGATCTATTTTTCTATTTTCCTATCATTCACCTTCAGAAACTGGTTGTCTTGAGTTAGGAATCAATCAATCTTTGCTTTGACTCGCATTGTCTCTCATCTATTCATCTTATCTCTTTATTCCTTTTGTACCTCATGTTGCGATAGTCTTATCTTGACTGTTCTAGCCACTTCTTTTGAAGATTCGTACCAGGTCCATCTTGCATCTTGGTTGTTCTAGCCATTCATCTCCCCTTCGTTATCTTAGAGACAGAGTCTAGCTTTATCCTGAATCTTTTCTCATCACATCTTCATCTATGACTGTCACGACTCAAATTGGCAAGACTTTTCCCATTCAGAATACTGATCAAGATAGAAGCGAATCTCCTAATCAAGACATAGGTCATCTCAAATCTATTATGAAATCTGAACTTTGTGAGAGATCCTCACATTCCTCCTCATTCCAAGAGTATTATAATCCACTGTTTCAGATACAGTCTTGACTTATTATTTCAAGAATATTATAACCCATTGTTTCAACACTAGCAAGGCTCTGAAGGGTCACTTTCTAGAATCGAACCTATCGACTCTTTCAATCTTACTTTCATGATCTCTCAAAATACTACCAACAAGATGGGAGATCTATTCCTCTTCCCAGGGGGAGGTAAATTCAGCGATAGTCATAAGCAATATCCAAATGACCAAGGTCAAGGTCAGTCTCGAAATGACAAGAGTTATGATCAATCCCACAAATTTCAATATTCGGTCAACATCCAGGACCTTTTCAATTTGAAACAACGACAAGGGGAGCCTCTCCTAACATTTCTCCAGAGATGGAGACAACTATGCACGAAGTATCCGCATGAATTACCTAAGTCTGAAAAGCTCGATATCTTCTTGGACAATCTTGTCCCATATTTTGGATACCAAGTACGATTGCAAGGTCCCCTCACTTTTATTAATATGATTAGGTGGGTTGTGAGGATAGAAGCATTTATGGTCAAGAAGGGAGAATTGACTTTGAACAAAGACAACAAGCAACAACCTTCTCCCTCGAACATGGATAAGGATAAGATTGTCAATAGAAACATAGATGTTATGGATGACAGGGTTGTTGACAATGTGATGCCAAAACCCTCAAAGTTTGTCTTTAATCTCAGCTCTAGCATACAAATGATCAAAGCCACTGAGAAGGCTATGGCAAAAACTCAACCACCTTCAAGATTCGCTAGAAACAAACCTTGGATCTCTCAACCCAAGCATAACTCTACTTCCTTGGGAGAACCTCTTGATGTGGTTTATAGGACTTTGGTGCAGAACCATAACAAGAATTCAAATCATCAGGAATTCAAAGACTCCTTTCCTCCTCATGGGAAAAGTGAATTATCCAAGTCAAAAGGTACCAACAATGTGGCCAACTATATGTATGATACTAGCGACATTGTCATCAATGAGATTGAACCTGTTGATGTTGAGTACTGTGACATGATCATTGCTCCAAGGAGCAAGGATACTCCTAAACCCAAAACTCCCTTTATCTTGCGAGGCCCTGCACCTCCCTCTTATAACTTCACATAGTCTCCAGCTTGTGTGAATGCTATCACTCAATCTCATGTGAAGATTGTTCTCAAAGGTCCTGAGCCTTTGACATCCAAACCAAAACTATCTATGGATAAAACCCTCACTGAGGTAAACGTCCCCAAAGATCTCAATCTCAACCAGTTTTAATCTATGGTGGGTCACTTGACTTCACCTCATTATTTATCCTTCTCTGAAGAAGATGATCACTTGTTGAGCCACCCGCATAATGCTCTCATGCACACTGAAGTTATGATAGGCCCCAAGAGTATCCCTCACGTCCTCATTAACAATAGTGCTAGCCAAAATACTTGCTCTGCTAAGATGCTTACCCAAACGACAGATAGCTTTGTTCCCGCCAATAGAGAGTCCACTGAGTTCTATGATGCTAAGCTAAAAGAAATAGAAAAGACCTTGAAGATCAAAGATATTGGCATGGGGGAATATCAGTTTGAGTCCATGTTGACATTGACAACTCTCCCTCCATCTCCATGTTCCTGTGAGGAACCTTCTGAAGACGGATTTGGTATTACCTATCAGAGCTATGAGCTTGACCAACCTAGCTGCAACTTTCATTCATGCAAGGATTCAAATAATAAAGACACAAAAATTCAGCCTATGACATATGAAAGACCTTTGAATGATCAAAATTATAATTTAGACTACCAGAAAGAGTCTTATCTACCTTCTCAAGTGCTTCAAGAACATGATCTTGGTCCTCACCAGGAGGATTTTATACACTCTACTGAACAGATTTCTACTACTGCAACTACTATAGAATATTTCATTGCCTCTAATGGCACACATACTAATTGGGAGCAACTGTTGGACGCTTCCCTTATCTTGGGTATGCCTCAAGGTATGCCTATTCTAGATTGTTCCACCACTTCTGCTATTGAACAGACTCCTACTACTGCCAACTCCAATGGCACACATACTGATTGGGAGCAACTGTTGGACGCTTCCCTCCTCTTGGGTATGCCTCAAGGTATGCCTATTCCAGATTACATTGATGCTTCTACTATTGAACAAGATCCTATTGTTAAAGAAAGACTTCCTATATTAGATGACAACAATGAAGAAAGTCTGCCTCTGACTATGTCTCTAGTTGAATGGGACTCTATATCAAATGCTACTACGGAAATACCAGTTGATGCTATGCACCTATATGCTAGTCTTAACAACTCAAAAAGAGGAGAAAGTTATGATCCTCCATATCAAGCTATTGATGATGATCCTTTCCACCCTCCTGTGGAGATCATTCCTATGGCTCCTAGGCCATCTACTCCAAGCTACACTCCTACTACTCCTGCAAATCATGGGTATTTAAGACCCCATTATATTATAGCTTCATAGAATATTGGTAGATCCAAAATTGAAATGGTTCCTATTCGTGCACTCTTACCACCCGAAAGGGGACCTAACTCTTGGAATAGGTCATCTTGGTTAGGCTCACATAATATTCCTCCAAACCTATCTGACTCTTCTAAGATGACTCACAATCGACAATGCTCTATGGAAGATTACTTTCTTGATCTATCTGATGCATTCATGAATGATGAGGATGATACTAATATATTTGCACTTGAGCCCATCACATTGACTTCTCTTCCCTCTTCATCTCCAAGAAAAGTGGTATGTCCACTTCCATTTCCACCTCTCCACTTGAACCAGTCATATAAGCCTCTTTCATCCACCATTCCTGAGTCTTTTGGAAGTAACTTGGATGTGCAACATAAAACAAAAAATAATGAGAATCCACTTATATCTCAAGGTCACCATGTCCCATCTAATCGACATGTGACTACGAAGAAAGGAAAGTAACAGAGGTGTTCAAAAGACCGCAAAGGTCCTCAAAAAGAAGAAGACAATCAAAAGCCAAAAAATAAAATAAAAAATGGATCTCAAAATCCATTCTACAGGCATTGTCATCAAAAGCACCTCAAAGTAAAGAAGAAAAAATTCAAAATCTATGTGGATTCCAAAAAAAGAAAAAAACAAAGTTGTCATTCGAGCTTCCAAAATTTTCATACTTCCTTCCATTCCATCACCCTTGCCTCTCATACTTTACCCTCTTCAATCCATCTTGCCTTGTCCCAAAGTGCATATCAGCATCTCCTCATTGCTAATGACATGACTAAGAGAAATCTAGAACGTACTCTCCCTAAGCATTTAGAGCGTGGGAAATCTGATAAAGAGTTAAGGTGTGTCCATGAGGATATTTGTGGGTCTCACTTAAGTGATCTTTCCTTGACTATGGATCTCTTGACAATTGGACACTATTGGTTGGCTCTCCTATTACTGCTACAACATCTGGTTTTGATTCTGCTGACTACTACTACAAGTGACTGTGTTTCCAGAGATCACCACTGAAGGAGAGAAACTCAAAGAGCCAATCAACGCTCTTCATCTAAAGAAGTTCTATAGTTGAGACATCCTCGGCATGCTCATGCACATACTTATTGGTCCTAAAAAAATTATAAAAATGGTATATTGCAAAATCCTAAAAATTGCAAAATGTCCTGAAAAAAATGATCATCTTAGTGAAAACCTAGTAAACAGGCGCTTTGATGTATCTATTATCTTGGTGAAAACCTGGTAAACAAGCACCTTGATAATAATCAAAAAAATTGAAAATTGAAAAAAATACAAAAAAAAAAAGTGAAAAGATCAAAAATACAAAAAAATGAAATATTCAAAAATACAAAAAAATCAAAAAAAGAGAAAAGTACAAAAAAATTGAAAAAGAAGAAAATGTGCCATTGATGAAAACCTAGTAAACAGGTGTCATGGTAGCAAAAATAGAATCTCTGCCAAGATGGTGAAAACCTGGTAAATAGGCACCTCTTGTTTCCTGAAGCTACATCTCATCTCAATGTCACTTAGCTTTTAGTTTCCTACTTTAGTTTTCTTTCCCACTTTCGTGCTTTAGTTTGTTTCCTGCTTTTAGCTCATTTCCTGCTTTAGTTTTCCAGCTCATGCTCTTGCCTTCAGTGGTCTTCAAGATTTCCTTGACTCTTCATGGATTGGAACTGGTTCACACTTGGGGGCATCTTCCTAGTCTAGGGGGCATTGTCCTATCACTTTCAGAAGTTTTTGCATTGGTCACCAGCGGTTCTTGTTGCGTCTGCCTACTGATGCCTAGCTATTTTTGAGATTTCTCTCCTTGAGGATCTCTTGTGTATCAGTCGCTAGTGGTTCTCACTGTGCCTTCCTACTGATACTTAGCTTTCATTCGATCTCACTCTTTTGGGATCTCTTCCTTACATCAATCACCAGTGGTTCTCACTGCGTCTACCTACTGATGTTTCACTCGTGCTTTATTCTCTCTCTTGAGAATCTTCCTTGTATCGGTCACCAGTGGTTCTCACTGCATTCACCTACTGATTCTTGTTTGCGCTCCGATATCTTCTTGAGACTTTGTCTCTCACGACGGTCACCAGTGGTTCTCACTGTGTCTGCCTGTTGTCGCTATCCCGTCGAGACTTTGAATGTTGTTTGCTTCCGATTCGACTTCAATCCGCTTGAACACAAATTAAAACTGAAACTAAAACTGACTTTGTGTTCCTTCGAAGCATGCTGAGCTTTTCCTTTGCTTGTTTGTTTGTTTGCTTTTTCTTTGTTTTCTGCTTGTTGGTTTAGTTCCAATGATCCAAAGAATCTATCTAAGAGGGGTGTCCATCTGTAAGATCCTTCATCTCGTATTGGATAGCCATGCATACCTCAACTCCTTTTATATGGACACTTTGGTGAGGTTGGTTCTTCTCCTTGTTTTTTTTGAGTGACTTCTTTCTGCTACAAGTGAAATTGCTAATGCTTGTCCTGCTAAGTGAACGTAAGGGTCACTGCGAGCACTCTTTGGCAAAAGAAGGAACTCCTGCGTGTTTGGTGTGTTTGTCACAAGCAACATTCAGGTCATTCTAGCAAATGTGCTTTGATGCTTATGTTAACTTGCTAAATCAAAAGGAATAAGTGTTCAAGTCATTCTGGCTTCTTGTGCCTTAATGCTTACACATCATTCTAACAAATCTAAGACTTGTGTCATATTCATATTCTCACGATAGCAATATCAGTGAGGGTTGTGTGGCATCTTGCATTTGTGCAAACTTAAAAGGCTCTATGATGACAAATACGATGAGTCCAACAACCAAGTCCTAGGATTGCATCCGCTCATTTTGGGTTTGCATTTTCCAGTCTAGGCTTGCACTTTCTAGGCTTGCATGTTCATTTTAGGCTTGCATTTGAGATGGTGTTTGGTGCTCTCTTGATTGTCTTCTTTTCATCAAAGGTTCTCATCTTTCATCCTGGGTTCATCATGATTGCACAAGTTTTCGGGATCGAAATCGAAATCTAACATCTCTAAATAGCTCAAAATCACGTTTTAAATTCTAAGACCCTTTGGGATCGGACACTTGTGCAGTTAGCTTTTTGGCATCATTTTCCTACCAGATCCTCATCTTTGCATCATGTTCTTGAGATCTTTTCTCTTTTCATCAAAGTCAACTCTAGTCAAATTTGGTCAACCATGGTCAAACTTGGTCAATAGGACCTTTGGATTGCTTCAAACTGCTTCTAATCTACTTTATCTTCTAGATCTTTGATCTTATCCTTATCTACAACCTCTTGTTGTCAATCATCTTCTGACGTGTCACCTTTCGATTTCACTCCCAAGGGGGCAGGATGATTGCATCATTGAATCTTATCGAATCAATTCTTGAATCAGTCTGATCTAAATCATCAATTTTCATTACTTGGGGCATCTCAGTGTCTCACATCTACTTATCTCATCATCTATCTTTTAGGTATCTGAGAAACTAACTCGGATCCTCGAGAATCAAGCTTCATTTTGGAGAGGATTCTCAAAATCTTTTAGGTATTGGGGCAATCTAACCCTAATCCCTGGGAGTCAAGCTTCGTTCTAGAGATGGCTCTCAAAATCTCTTTTATACCATTATCTAGGCAATCTAACCCGAGTCTCAGAGGGCTAAGCTTCATATTGGGGCAATCTAACCCTGATTCTAGAGACAGTCCTAAATCTACATCTTCATCAATTGGTATTGGGGCAATCTAACCCTGATTCTAGTTCTCTTCTAAGACTGTTGTCTTCGCAATCTAACTTGGACTTTGGAAATTCTCATCATCTGTCACTTCAGACTATTCTTTGAATCAACGCATTGTTCACACATCAATTCAAAGAGGGGAAAATGTAATACCCCAAAATTGGCACCTAATCATTTCAATCAATTTTGGTGCATTTCTTCAATTTTCTATGTCATCAAAGTCCTATCTCACTAGGCAATTTTATCTCTCCTACTGGGCTCTATTTGACTTGATGTTAGTTGCAAAGACCCTAAATTGTAATAATCAAATACTAAATTAATTCCTAAAGTCTTTGACTTATATTAGCTAAATTATCCCTATGATAAATTAATTTAATTCTAAAGTCCTAAGTGCTTTCTAATTAAATTAAATCTACCCCCTTTAGCTAATTACACATCAAAAAGGAATTAATATTATTTAGTTATTCGAATGGACACCTCTTTATTTGAATTTAATTATTCAAATTATTCGAAGAGTCATACCCCACATGTGGAAAAAATTCCATTCTTTAATTAAATAATTGCTTGCATATTTGTCTCATTCTCCAACCAACAAGTAAAGAGTCTCAAAGAGGAATGAAGATTCAGGAGTTTCAAATCAAGAAACTCTTCATTCCCCTTTTGGCATTTCTATTTAAAGAGTTTGTTTTCCCTTTCCAAAGAGCCAACTTTTGAGAGCACATAGATGATAGCAAAATTCTACTACATCTCTTGAGATTCAAAGCTTTTGAGTGCATTATTTTAGTTAGTTCATTTAGCATAATATTGCATTTTCTTTCATCTAATTAGTTTCCTTACTTGTTCTTAATCTAGTGCATTCTTATTTGAAAATACCAAAAAGAATTTGCATTCTCATTTTAGATTAATTGCATTCATACTAGTTTAATTTCAATTTGATTTCTTGCATATGCTTTTTTTTTAAATCCTCCATTGTAGAATCGGTCTTATGGTTGTTGGCTTTCAATCTGAGAGCAATTTTAAACACCCAGACTACATAGGAGGCAACAAGTCACTTCACAATGGATTTCAGATTGAATAATTCATATTCTTTCCCATAATTTGATCATGTGAGTAAGGACTATGTTGGGTGTGTGTTGGATTTGAGGTCCACATTCAATCATACACAGAACCAAGGTCTGGTCTAGATGTAAAAGTTAACCATCCGCTTCTTAGAGTATATTGAATAAGAGTGATTTGCCACATATACTTATCATTACGCCAATTTTGAAGCTTATCAGGCTTGAACTTCCTCTCCATTTTTAAGTACTTCGAATTAGCAAAAAAAGTAGTGGAGAAGGGGCGAATCCTCCAATGAGTCATACTATTTTCATTCTTTACTTGGTGAAGAAAACACTTAAATTGTTTGGTGGCCACTGTTGTTACCCCATTAGGATTGGTAGGATTTTCATCTTCACACAAATATACTCCACTCCCAATGTTTTTGAAATAATACCCATCTTCTAAATAGCTATTCTTTCCCTCCTCATCAGTGGTTTTTTTATTCAATCCAAAATGAGCAGCTCACTATGACATATTCCTTGCCACATATTCCACTTTCATCCTTTGCAAAGATTGCCAAATAACACTAGCTGGCATCCAGGAGCGGCCTTAGAAACTGACCGAAGGGCCCAACAGGAAAGCACCACCAGGAGCATACACTGACCTCCAACATTATAATAGGCTCACCAAAGGATAAATCAAGAAATGATCCAAGCCTAAATATCTTAATAACCAAACATGGCCACTTGAAAACTGAAACCTTCCGCACTGTCAAAATCACTTAAGTCACCTCCAGAGCTAGCTTTAAAAACTCACCTGTTGAAACTTTCAAAATCTAGAAACTTGGGCATTGATTAACTTCCACACAAGGTACATGGATCCATAATTAACTCACCTGAAAGATCAAGTGGCTGATTACAATCAAACACCAAAGTTAGCCTGTCAAACATATTCAGGAATAAAACAGTGAAATAAGCATAAATCTGATTTGGAATTAGCTTGGGAAAGTGGTCAAATGGATTGGCAGGGACTTGAAAATCCTTAGGAAAGTAAACTCCCAAGTCTAGAGTATGGGACAACATTCAATTATGCCTGACCATGGACAAGGTACAAACCACATAGCCTCAAAGTAGGTCATTCAGAAAACTTGACAAGGCAGACACAGAGAAACTTAACAATCTACAAATGAAAAGGCATTGGCAAAGTTATTAAACGGGGGCTGAAAATTAGCATAGACACTCTCTCTCATGCCTATAAAATAATGCAACAACCACCATGCAATGACCAATCACAGGGCAATAAATGTGCTTCCTCAAAGTGGGCTACTCAGTGAAAATCAGGAAATACACCTAGTGCAGATTTTGGGAACACCTTTAAATGACCACTTCAAGAATATGTCAGAACTGAAAATTGAGACCTAAAACCTATTACATATATCAGATGATAGGTGATAGACACCCTATACAAGTGACTTTTCATGAAAATCAATAGGCTCCATTTTCAATGCCTTCAAACTCGACCCCTTTCAAAGACTTTCAAAGCACAATTATGACACTTAGAAAATTTTAGAGATATGAACTCAAAATATATAGATTTTTTGAGCTCCAACAGAACTTAAAGAGGTAAATTAAACTATTATTCTTAACTTCTATGAGTTGATAACAAGGTTTGGAGTTCCTGATTCAATAATTTTAGATAATGAAATTGCTTTTATAGGAGCTAGAATACCTAAATGGGCTATTAGAAATGGTGTTTTACTTAATACCTCTTCTAAATATTATCCTCAAGGAAATGGATAGGATGATTCCATAAATAAGAGTCTCCTAAGACTCATTAAGAGGACTATGGAAGGGAATCAGAGAGCTTGGCATAGTAAGTTGAAATACAAATTATGGGCTGATGGGATTACTACAAAGAGGTCAACATGACTATTTGATGTAGGAGCATCCTGGGTGTAAGAGCAATCTTGCATCACCCAAAAATATTTCTGGTTTCTTTTCAATAAGGGCTATCTCGTGCAGAGCTGCTATTTATGGAAACTTACTTTTTTTAGTAAGTTGGTCATATGATCTCGGAATGTTCTAATTTCACAGTTAGAGGTTCATCTTAGTCATATTAGCCTACCAGTTGAGTTTCATTGTCACATCATCTATATTGGTGAAGTTATTGAGGTTTTTGGGTATGAAATCTTTCAGGTCAATTTTGAAGGCCTTAGAGGCTCTGGATTGCGATCGGCCCCCGACTGACTGGAGCTTGCATGAGTTAGGAACTATAGATCAGGTCCTGTCATTTTTGAAAAGTGGTTATAATAGAAAAACAAAGCTACGATTAGAAATTTATGGCCTTTGGAAGTTGGGCTACCTAAAAACATGTTTTGTAATTATTTGGAGCCAACCTTATGTAAAAAGAAAAGAAAATAAATAATTCTTAGGATAGTCAGCCTTAAGGACTATATTTCTAGAACCTTCTCGGGCAGTGGAAATTGCTTATATAAGAAAGGTCTGTAGTGTTGTCTAGGGCAGTTCTGGGTAGTAGATCTGGGTAATGATTCAAGGCTTTGTCCTACAAAATATTGTAAAGGAAAATGCCCATGCGGCTTTGCATATTGTAATTCTAAAAATTTTAATTCCACATTTGTTGAGATAATAAGAAGCTCATTTTATATTCTTGCAAATTGTTGTTGTTCTCTATTTCTGTTATGTGTTTCTGGTATTAAGGGGAGCACCTTTCATAAAGTGTTATCAGAGTGGGAGTTCCTGAATGTGTAAACAGATCGTCGAGTGTGAGGCAGTTTGCTCCAGGACCGTGGTTTAGGGTTTCAGCAAGTAGCATGAAAATGCCTCCACAAAGGAAACGTGGTGAAAGAGCTGGTGGTGTGACACCTAAGGTTAGAGTGCTCTAGAGACAAGTGCGAGCATTGTAAGAAGAGATTCACAGAGGAATGAATCTTAATTTCAGAGATGAAAGTGAGGATGAAGCTGAAGAGGGATCTTCTGATAAAGAAGGAGAAGGCAAAATTATGAACCAAGGGGAAGAAAGGATTTTTTGGGCCATTTCCAAGATTGGAAAAGACCTAAGATTGAGGTTCCTACATTTTCAGAAAATCTTAACCCAAAGGAGTTGATCGATTGGATCAATGAATTAGAAGAATATTTTGAGTATGAAGACATCGAGGATCCTGATCGGGTCAAGTTTGTGAAGGCCAGACTGAAGGGTCATGCGAAGATCTAGTGGCAAGAGATTCAATTGTAGTGAAATAGAAGAGGAAAGGATAAAATCACAAGATGGAATCGAATGGTGGATAAGTTGAGGTGACAATTTATTCCTGTTGATTATGAGCTTGACCTACTGAAGAAAATGCAAAGTTTGAAGCAAGCAAGAAGATATGTTCAGGAGTATACAAAGGAGTTCTATCGAATCCTCATCATAACAGGTCATGCGGAAGTTGATAAGGAGAAAGTTGCCCATTGTACACACTAAATAGTGCACTTCTCTAAGTCATTACTTCCAAGGGAATCCATGAATGGGAAACCTTGAGAAAGTGACCTAGAGCTCCCTAGGCATGGAGTCACAAGGATGTTGAAGGTTCTCTCAGCTAGAGCTATTGAAGCATGCAACCTTGCTAGTAAACCACACAATGGGAGATTCAAAGAGACAAGAGCAAGAATGCCAATATCCTCAAGAATCAATAATGAAAATGCAATGCAACTATGCTAAGAATGAAGATGCAAGCTAAGCTATGGAAATGAAATTATTATAAATCCTTGCTAATTAAGCTATGTGAGCTAATCTAAAGCATAAAAGAAACTAAGCTAGATGCCATGAAAGCTTAAGCTAAAAATGAAAGAATGAAAGCTAAGTGCATGAAGATCTCCAAAGCTCCAAAGTCTCCAAGAAATCATGCAACATAAGATTAGTATTCAAAGTTGGGATCCTAGAATGAGAAAAGAGCTCTCCTTTTAAAGGAAATGAAAATGAATGGACCATGGAGATTAAGAGGCAAAAGATTTAATCAAGGGTGGAGCTTGAAAGAGGAGCAATCTATGTGCACAAATATCCTCCAATGAGAAAATAATAGTTGACTTTTGTGTCCATATGAGACAAAAAGGCCTTTTCTTCTTTTTATAAAATAAGAATAATGCTTTATTTGTGCAACTTAGGATAAGAGGAAAAGTGGGGGCTTTTTATTTAATAAAAGGGGAGGAAATTCCTTTTAAATAAATAAATACTTAGGATAAAATGGTTAGCCCATATAAAATAATCGAATATGATAAAATAGGATTTAATCAAGGAAATTGATATAATTGAAAAATGTTGATTTTTGAAAATATTGATTCAGGGATTTGATAAATTGCTGAATGGGGGCCCAAAGTCTAGGCTACCATTTTAGGGTGTGTACATTTTCCCCTCTTTGACTAATGTGAGATCGATTTGGGATCATATGTGGTCAAAGAATGGAATTGAAATGTGAGATCAATTTGGGATCAAAAAACAATCCAGACATGTGTTCGATGGATGGGAACATATTAGGACAATGGTAAGCATAAGCTGACAAAGATAAGCTGAAAGACAAGACCAACATACCTGTAAATATAAAATCGTCAAGTCTCAAAATAAGAGATAAGAATCTTAAGCAAGGTTTGATTGATTAGCTGAATCAAGGATTAAAGCTGATAGGTATTGCCCCACCGAAATCGAAATTGAAATCAAGTAGAGGAGAACAAAAAATTGATAAATCTGATCAAATCACTAGAAATCACAATCGAAGATGAAAGATGATAGGGTAACCATCAAGCAGTGAAGATATGCCCCAGTTTGACTAGGTTTGACTGGGAAAGATATAGAATAAAAATGAAGTCAAACCTCAGAGAGATGGATCGAATGAAAGTGAATGAAAGACTAGAAGGTTGAAAGATATGGGGATGAAGAAATAAAGATGCCCCAACAAAGATCGAAGGATCAGGCCTCAAATGGTCAACCAACTATGCAGAAGAAGGGGAAAGTTTTGAAATGCAATTTTTACTATCAAAATTAACTCAAATTTTGATTTTGATCCTGAAAATAGATCCAGGACGTCGAAATTACCTAGGGGTGCAATTTTCACGCAATTCTGAGGTGTTTTGAAAATTAGGTCAAAAAGTCAAAATGCTATAAAAGGGGGTAAAAAGGTCATTTTCAAAATCATTTGTCTTATTGCGATTTAAGAATTTTTAGAGCTCAGTGAGAGAAAATGGCCCAGCAAGCAGCAATTCCGGTTCACAGGCATTGATTCAAGTGCACCCGGTTGCACAACCGACCTCCTCAGTATGGTGCCCAGGTATGTTTTCAGAAAAACTCACCCTTTTAAGTCATTAATGAGAATTTATGTCATTTTAAACATGTTTTTAATTATTTTAAAATATTTCAAATTTCACTCGTATGAAATTTTATGCGATAGTTATTATCATACCCTTTGATAGTATTTGTCGTACGATAATTTGTGGGTCAACATACTATCGCACCGATGTTGAATCCAGTATCGCACAATACCAGATGAAACATCATGTGATACTATGTGAATTATCACATTCAAAGATATTATTGCACTGTTACTGAGGAAAATATCACATGATATTTTATCAAAAAATAGTATCGCACTAGTGTAAGAAAAATGACATGTTTTAAATTTTGAGCACTATGACTTGGGTCCAGACAATGTTTTCTGTTAAGATGTTTTGTACTGATTTTATACATCCATCATGATATGTTCTAACATTTGGTTTGGGGTTATGGCTTGTTGGAGAACTTTCTAGCGCTCCTCATTAGAGCGTCGAGAGTGACAGGGTTACGGTGCATCTAAGATCTTGATGATCTAGGACAAGCAGACTTAGGGGAGATAGGCTTTGGGTACTTGCTGCAGATGCCCCATATTTAGGAGAATCATGGGTTATTAATAGCATTGGCTAAGAGGTGGCACAGTGTGCATAATACCTTTCACTTGTCGACCGGAGAGGCCACGATTACCTTGGAGGATGTCTATCAGATCCTTCAAGTGCCTAGCCATAGAGATCCAGTGAGTATAATCATGTTTATAGATATTCAAGGTGTAAAGTTTTCATATGATAGAAACTGACATGATTGTTTGTTGGCACAGGTATACTACGATCAAGATCTGACCGAGGGATGACAAATCATGCAGGATATGTTCCAGGATGTCACCTTTATTGATGGACACCTTAGCTGGGATTGGTTGATGGAGGAGCATGGCAGAGACTTCCTGATTCCATGTATAGTGTGCTCTATAGTAGCATAGGCACTAATTACCGACAGGAGCCAAAGAGGGTTCTCGTTGGGCTGGGGCAGGTTGGTTGCAGATCTGATAGCACACCCATGATGGATGGCATGGGGCCCAGCCATCTTAGCTAACATGTACCATGAGCTCCACGAGATTGTTTACAGGGAGAGCAGGACTTGGGCATGCGGTGCTATCTTAGCAGAGGTATGGGCGTGGGAGCACATCGTCATTGTGCGCCCACATGTGCAGTCGAGGGAGCAGAGATGCCCCTATATCTACAAATACACAAGATTCCTATCACAACCACATAGCGGGGATGTCACATGTTACCATAGGTTATTGGATGAGCTCACATCATTTCAGTGGAGACCACACAGGGCTTATGAGTAGTGGGGTGATCATGAGCGAGAGCTAGGATACATGTTATGCAGTCGGCCACTAGTAGGTTGGCACTCTGAGATAGTAGAGCACTTCATGATCACCCGGGTCTGGAGACAGTTTGGGCAACATTAGAGGGTGCACATAGAGACCACTACCTATGCTTGGATTAGAGATGAGGAGGGATAGGGATGGCTACCGATGCTGGACTACCAATAGGTAGTATAGGATATAGAAGCTATATGCAAGGAGCCATGAGACTATCTCCTAGATATGGCAGATGCAAGTGCAGATGTGGCCTATAGGACAGAGCGGTGGATGTTTCAATTCCCTTAGTTTACTGTACCTGATGCACAAATGGCAGCACAGGGTGGTGATGGAGATGACAGAGATGGAGGGGATAGAGGAGGTGGAGGGAGAGTTAGGGAGATAGGACATGGATCGAGATCAAGTGGCCATAAATGGTCATGGAGATAGGGTTTCAAGGATGAGGGGGATGATGTGGTGAGACCATCTCGCTGATGGGTGGATGTTGGGCAGGATCAGCTTGCAGGGGGAGGAGGAGAGGATCTCAGGGTGAGGATCCAGGTTTTGGAGATGGAGATGTAGCAGTTGCAGATTACTATAGCCATGAGAGATCAATAGTTGACTAATTTGTGAGCTAAGATAGATCAGCGGGAGAGGGCAGCATAGGCCGATGCAGCAGAGATCCGGTGAGAGGCAGCATGAGATGCTTATTATCATGGACTCTACATATAGGCTATATCAGAGGGATAGAGAGTGCCACTCTACTCTTAGAGGGCAGGCATGTTGGACATGGTACTTAACAGGGTGGCGGCACCACCTCCACCACCACGACCACCTCATGATGGGGCGAGTTAGACTTAGGTTTAGGATGATAGATGTATAGAGACATACCCTAGGACATTATCCAGATTTTGAATCCCACATTGTATTTGTATCATGACATTTATATATATGAGATTTATTGGATTTGTGATATATCTTGTGTACTTATCCCACTTGTGATGGATGTTTCAGTTTTATATTGTCTTGTCATATTGCTCAAAATGTATGTTATATATGTTCATGTATAATCTCTCTCATAGTTGTATGTTTAGTTCTCATGTTTATGATATAGACTCATGTTTCTAAAAATGATCTCTTTGATATAGATATGATGATAAGATTAAACCCTTGTGATGATAGGAAAAGGACGTGATGTGAAAGACAAGGAGTGAAAGACATGATCGAGAAAAAGATGAAAGGTGAGTGTAGTTGACCAAGAAGTCCATGAAAGATGAAAAAAGAGCTCTCTTCGTATGCAAGATGCAAAACTAATCTAACATGAACCTAAAAATGCAAGCTACTATAAAAAGTGGTTTACGTACAAGTTTACAAAACTTTTAGACTCTAATATTCATCATTGAGCGTTATTGGTAGCGTCACAAGATCATACAATACACACTAGTATGACTATGTGAATCTGAATATGATCTATATCATATAGATATGTGGGAATCCCACCTAAGCATCAAAGACATATGGGTCAAGATGACTAGTGCAGCGAGATTTCCTAAGTTTAATATGGAAAGATTATACTCACATCGAGACACAAGGAAAGTCAAGATGGCTATAAGTATACACTTGTAAAAATAGTCAAGGACAATACCTTGTAGACCCTAATGTCAAGTGGAACAAGCATAAATGATAATGATAATTAGGACCAACAAAATATACCCACAAGCAGAAAAAGAAATAAAACATGTACTCATGCCCCCAGTCTTCTAGCTTAGCATCATCGAAAACTATTAGGGAGAGAACACTCATCAAAGAAATCATCGTAGACAGCACACAAAGAAATAAAGTCAAACAGGTCTCAGTGAGTCAAGTGTTTAAGTGCATGTGTGTAGGTCATAGAGTCAAACTTTGAGTATCGCATCTACCAGTGAGAAATATCATATCATGCTAAACTGCGGGTAGGATATCTTATAAGTGTTGAGAAACACTTGATGCTAGGGTAGTGTTGAAAAACACAGTTTGGGGTGGTGTTGAGAAACACCGTTTGCAAGATGTCCTAAAGACCAACACATCCTAGAGACCAAAGCTAACATAGTTATGCCCCCCTAGACAAAGACAAAGACCAATTCCAAACCAAGGCAACAAGGTCAAGGCATGATGGAGAGAGGCTAAGTGTTGAGGACGCATACCAAGAAACAAGGGTGCAAAGGCCTCAAGTAGTGTTGTTTCTAGGTTTTCACCACTTGGAGATTTTTAGATTTTTTTTCAATTTTTTTGTATTTTTGCTACCAAGGCGCCTGTTTCCAGGTTTTCACCAAGGCACTTTTTCTATTTTTTTTTATTTTTTGCATTTTTTTATTTTTTTGTATTTTTTCAAGACTTTATATGCTTTTTAGGATTTTTTCAACATCATATATGAATTTTTTTGGAATTTTTTCAGGATCAATAAATATGTACAAAGGATGCCCCCAGACAGAATAGGCATCATGGATAGAACCTCTTTAGGTGCAAAACATTAATAGGATCAGGGAGTTGTTCTCCCTCTGGATCAAACAGTAAATAAGCACCTATCCCAAAAGTAGCAATAATAATGTATGGTCCAAGCCAATTAGGTTCAAATTTCCCCTTTTGCTCTCTATGTTGTTGGTTCTTAGGGTTTTCTCGTAGGACAAGATCCCCCACTTGAAATTCTCTAAGGTGAACCTTCTTGTTGAATGCTTTGGACATACACTTTTGGTAGACTCTCATGTGATCAAATGATGCTTTACACTTTTCATCTAGAAGTTCTAGTTCTTGGAGCCTCATGGCACGGAAGTCTTCATCTGTCACTAGACCTTTAAGGGAAACTCTAAGAGAAGGAATCTCCACCTCTAAAGGTAACACTACTTCAGCACCAAAAGTAAGGGAAAAAGGAGTATCCCCTGTTTGAGTATGAATACTCATTCTATAGGCCCACAAGGCTGGGTTTATCTGTAGGTGTCAATCTCTACCATTCTTGTGAATTGTTCTATGGAGAATTTTGAGAATGGTCTTATTTGAAGCCTCTACTTGTCCATTTCCTTGTGGGAAGTAAATGGAGGACCAATGTTATTTTATCTTTAACTTCTTGTAGAGATTTTTAAGGTCCTTATTTTTAAACTGACCTCCATTGTCAGTGATTATTTCAGAAGGCACTCCATACCGACAGATGATATGGTTCAAAATAAACAGAGAAACTGTCTTGCACTCCATACCTTAATGGATTGAGGTCGAGCATTCAAGAGGAGTTGAATTTGGTTTGGATGAACAATATTGAAGAAGCATACCAGTTTTCCCTAAAAGTAGAGGAAAATCTAAACAAGAAGTTTGAGAGTAGAAAAAATGGAAGAGGTCGTGGTGGAAGATCTGGTGGATGGTCATATGGAGGCCAAAATGAATATCTAAAAAAGAAAGATAAGGCCAGTAGCAGTCAAAATCAATGAGGAAACAATTCCAACCATTTCCATGATTAGAGAGGAAGAGGAAGAGGACAAGGATCTAGAAGAAAAGACTTCCATGGAACATGTTTTCACTATGGAGAAGAAGGTCATAGGGCATTTGAATGTCCTCAACACCAAGGAAGGACAGATAGGAGAAATGAAGGCCAGGCTAGAGTTGCACATGTAGATGAAGATGTCAGATCATCACATTCTAAAGATGCTAAAAGAGGAGAAACACTAATTAATAGAAGAGTCCTGCTGAGTGGTGAAAATGAACTTGAGCAAAGGAGGAGCCTATTTCGCACCAGGTGCAAATGTGAGAATAAGTGTTGTGATGTGATTATTGATAGCATAAGCACTGACAATTTTGTGTCAAAAAAGATGGTCACAAAGTTGAAGCTCAAGAGACAGAAACACCCACATCCATATCGGATTGCCTGGGTGCAGGATGACCACAAGGTCATGGTCAATGAGCAGTGCCTAGTAAAGTTCAAGATTGGTGGATACCATGATCAAGTACTGTGTGATATCATACCTATGGATGCATGTCATATGTTGTTGGGCAGACCATGGTAGTTTGATAGGTGTGTTGTACATGATGGTCATGCAAATACCTATTCCCTGACAAAGGATGGAGTGAGACATAAGCTAAAGCCATTGAAGGACACAAAAGAAAAGGTATGTGGTAATGCAAGAATAAGTTTTTTTGATGGAAGAAAATTCCTAGAGGGTATGAGGCATGAGCATGTATGTTTTTCTTTAATTCCAAAATTTGGTAAAGAGAAAGTAGAAGATGTACATGTAGAAGTTGTAGATTTGTTGAATGAGTTTCAGGATATTGTATCCGATAATGTGCCTGATGGATTACCACCAGTAAGGAAGATCAGTCATCAGATGGACTTGATTTCAAGAGCCAATTTTCTAAATAAGGCAACACACAGAATGACACCAGTGGAAAGTGAAGAGTTGAATAGACAAGTACATGAGTTGTTATAGAAGGGATTGATTCAGGAGAGCCTGAGTCCATGTGTTGTTTTGATAGTATTGGCACCAAAGAAGAATGGAGAATGGAGAATGTATACATATTCTAGGGCTATAAACAAGATCCCAATCAAGTATAGGTTTCCATTACCACGGATGGATAATATTATGGATTGTTTGAGTGGAGTTGTGTATTTCTCAAAAATAGATCTAAAGAGTGGATATCATCAAATTTGGATCAGAGAAGGAGATGAATGGAAGACTGCCTTCAAGATAAAAGAAGGAATTTATGAGTCGTTAGTCATGCTTTTTGGGCTAACCAATGCACCGAGCACTTTCATGCAGCTCATGAACGAGGTTCTGAAAGAATTTTTGGGTAAGTTTGTCATTGTTTACCTAGATGATATTTTGATCTTTAGTAAAATATTGGAGGAGCATATGATGCATATTCATATGGTGTTTGATAAGTTGAGGGAAGAGAAATTGTTGATTAATTTGAAGAAGTGCAGTTTTGTGAAGGAGTTAGTGTATCTAGGATTTGTAGTTTCAGCAAAAGGTCTAAAAATGGACCTAGAGAAAGTGCAAGCTATCCTTGAATGGCCTACTCTAAGGAGTGCTACTGAGGTAAGATCTTTTCAGGTTTGGATAGCTTTTACAAAAAATTTATTAGGATTTTTAGCAGTATTTGTGGACCCTTGACTGAAACAATGAGAGGGGATAGAAAAGAGTTCAAGTGGACTACTGGGGCAGATAAGAGTTTTAAACTATTGAAGCAGAAAGTTACAGAACAACCTATTTTAGCACTTTCAGATTTTAATAAGGTGTTTTAAGTAGACTGTCATGCTAGTGGTATTGCAATAGGAGTTGTTATGAGTCAAGAAGGTAAACCTATTGCTTATTTTAGTGAGAAGTTAAATGATGCCAAGAGAACATATTTTGTTTATGATAAGGAATTTTATGCTATAGTTCAAGCATTGAAGAAGTGGAGACACTATCTTCTTTGTGAGGAGTTTGTTTTGTATACTGATCATCAAGCTTTGTAATATTTGAATAGTCAAGGAAAGTTGAATCAAAGGCATTTGAAATGGATTGAATTTTTGCAGAGTTATACATTTGTTTTGAAACACAGGAGTGGAAAGTCTAACAGGGTTGCAAATGTGCTTAGCAGAAGGCAACTATTGCTGACAGAGATGCAAATTGAGGTGGTTGGGTTTAAGGAACTCAAAAATTTGTATCCAAAGGATACTAATTTTGGAGAAGCTTGGAAAGCTTGTACAGAACCTGTTACTCTAGATAGAATGAAGTGGTTTGATTTCATCATTCAGAATGATATGTTATTCAGAGGGAGTCAGTTGTGCATTCCACAAAGTTCTATGAGGGAGAATCTCATCAAGGAGAAGCATAGAGGAGGATTGGCTGGATATTTTGGTCGTGATAAAACCCTTGCTTTGGTTAGTGAGAATTATTATTGGCCACAGTTGTAGCAAGATGTCAAGAATTTTGTACAGAGTTGCAGAGTATGTCAGATGGTGAAAGGAGTGAAGCAGAATATAGGGTTGTATCAGCCATTACCTGTACTAGAGAAGCCATGGGAGGATATTAGTATGGATTTTGTTCTTGGTTTGCCAAGGACTTGGCAGGGACATGATTCAATTTTTGTGGTAGTTGAAAAATTTTCAAAGATTGCACATTTCATTCCTTGCAAGAAGACTAATGATGTAGTTCATGTAGCAGAATTGTTTTTCAAAGAAGTGGTGAGACTACATGGTTTTCCAAAGAGCACAGTTTCAGATCGAGACACTAAGTTTGTTGGATATTTTTGGCATACATTATGGAAGAAGTTAAAGATAGATTTGAAGTTCAATTCATCACATCATCCACAAACTGATGGACAGACAGAGGTGGTGAATAGGAGTTTGGGGAATTTGTTGATATGTTTGGTTGGAGATAAGCCAAAAGGATGGGATTTGATTTTACCATAGGTAGAATTTGCATACAATAATTTTGTTAATAGGAGCACTAGTAAATCACCATTCCAAGTTGTATATGGAAGTAGTCCCAGAAATACATCTGAGTTGAGGAAGATAGATAAAGGAGAAATAAGTAGTGTTGAAGCTGAGGATTTTACAGAACACTTGAAGAACATCCATGAGGAGGTGAGGAAGCACATTACCAAGATGAATGCATAGTATAAGGCTAAGGCAGATGAGAAAAGGAGGCATAAGGAATTTTAGGTTGGAGATGAAGTTATGGTTCATTTGTGAAAGGAGCAATTTCCAGTTGGTACATATAACAAGTTGAAAATGAAAAAGTTTGGTCCATGTAAGATACTAAAGAAGAATGATTCAGGAAATGCGTATGACGTAGAATTGCTTACTGAGCTGAATATTTCACTAGTATTTAATATTTCAAATTTGACAAAATATTATGAAGGGGGTGTTGAAGATGAGGTCACAGAAGCACAGTGGAGTATTCCAGCAACAAGTTCAGATACCAAGGAGATTGAGGACATATTGGATAGTCATGTTGGCAGAAGCACAAGGAACAAGACATATGAAGAATATCTGGTCAAATGGAAAGGACAACCTGTTGAAGATTCATCATGGTTGACAAAGGAGGAGGTTAACCATCTTGGTTTTCCTCTTCACACTTGAGTCGTGATAGGGTCACTTCTCAAATTACCTCAGGTGTCTGATGTAGGAGCATCCTGGGTGTAAGAGCAATCTTGCATCACCCAAAAATATTTCTGGTTTCTTTTCAATAAGGGTTATCTTGTGTAGAGATGCTATTTATGGAAACTTACTATTTTTAGTAAGTTAGTCATATGACCTCAAAATTTTCTAATTTCATAGTGGTTCATCTTAGTCATATCATCCTACCAGTTGAGTTTCATTGCCACATCATCTATATTGGTGAAGTTATTGAGGTTTTTGTGTACGAAATCTTTTACATCAATTTTGAAGGCCTTAGAGGCTCTGAATCATGATCAACCCCTGCCTGATTGGAGCTTGTGTGAGTCAGGCACTGTAGATCAGGTCTTACCATTTCTAAAAAGTGGTTATAATAGAAAAATAGAGCTACGATTAGAAAGTTATGGCCTCCAGAAGTTGGGCTACCTAAAAACATATTTTGTAATTATTTGGAGCCGACCCTATGTAAAAAGAAAAGAAAAGAAAATAATTATTAGGATAGTCGGCCTTAAGGGCTATATTTATGGAACCTTCTTGGGCGGTGGAAATTACCTATATAAGAAATGTCTATAGTGTTGTCTAGGGTAGTTCCAGGTAGTAGATCTGGGTAATGATTTAAGGCTTTGTCCTATAGAATATTGTAAAGGAAAATGCCCATGCGGCTTTGCATATTGTAATTCTAAAATTTGTAATTCCACATTTGTGGAGATAATAAGAAGCCCATTTTTTGTTCTTGCAAATTGTTGTTGTTCTCTGTTTCTGTTATGTGTTCTGGTATTAAGGGGAGCACCCTTCATCACTATCACCATACATGCTTGTGTATGGGAAAGAGGTAAGGATGCCCATATCTCTTGAGTTTCCAACTCTTGATCTAGTCATCCAACTTGATATGATTAAGGAAGAACCTATGACAATAATATTGTCACAATCGGTTGAGTTAGAAGAGACTAAAGGGAGGCCATGAAGAAGATTGAGTAGCACCAAGCTCAAATAAAAAGGTCATTTGATAATAATACATCCCCTAGAATATTCAAAGAATTAGACATAGTGCTAAAGTGGGATGAACTTAAATAAAACTTGGAGAACATTCCAAATTTGATGCATTTAGGAGTGGTCCTTACATTATCTCATAATGAAAAAAACATAATGCATTCTAGTTGTCTAAGTTGTATAGTGACTTTGAGCCAATCCTAATTAATGGGATTCATCTTAAGCATTTATCCTAAGGTATGATCTGATTTGTATATATTAGAGAAAATGTTGAATTTAAAATAAGTGTTTTTGCACATAGTTTAAAAGATTTTTTATTTTCTCCAAGTGTTGTTATGCACATATAGTTAGTTAGTTTTAAGTTAGTTGTTATTTTCTTATTATATTCCAACCAAGGAGATATAAATCATTCATAATAGTGTACATTTTCTCAATGGGATTATTATAGGTCGCAATAGTGTAGTTTTCAATTTCAACATTGTGAAGTTGTGTTTTCCAACAAAAAAATTGTGAAGTTTTAGACTCAATGCCCAATGGATAGATCGGGAACTTGTTTTGGCATGCTTAGCAGGAAAGCATCTAGTATATGTCCCCAAAATGTAACCCAATTTTTCTCTGGCTCAATCAAGTACAGCTAAAAAGGTGTTTTTAGCTAAAAACTAAGGGTATATGTTTAATTCTTCTAGATTATTCATTTCATGAGTGATATGATATTAAGTTTATTCTAATTTCAACATAAATTCAAGTACAATAAATGAATCGCACAACTTTTGATAGAAAAATATTTTATTTATTCATAAGTACAAATTAATACTTCCCATATAAGTTGTGGGAAAGACTGAAATAATACATTATGAAAAATAGATATATAATTACATAAATAACATATAAAATAAGGAGGAGACCTCTCATTTATTGATGAATGATGAATATTTTATGGTTGAATATTAAGCTCCTCGCTTTGGAAGTTGCTTTTCCATATCTAGGTTTGCCTATAGGAAGAGAGAGAAAGGGGGTTAGAGATCAGGGATCCTCATCAATTCAAATGTAAAATTAGTAGAGGCATATTCAACTCTTATATTGTATGAATTAGAGAAGAAAGTAGAAAAATAGATCGTAAATTCATTATTTTATTTGATGTGTTTGTTAAATATGCAGGTACAAGTATCATGTTTATTATTGAATACTTTAAGTTGGTATATGTATCATCCTAAAAAGTAAACACCCTTAATTAGGTGATCATTTTATCCCCATTTTAGTGTATATGGGTTCCCACATTGATTTCACATTCTCTTAGTGCTCATTGTACCTTCAAATGAACATTAGAAGTCTTATATTGACTCAATTTCCTCAAAACTCAATATTCGCCCTTATTTCTAAGTGTTCTACTTTATTTTCTCCTCCCAATCAAATAATTTTTTTCATATCCTAACTCTAATATGGATCTTACCTCATTTTAAAATTTGAGCCATGATTTCCACATCTACCGATCTCGTATCTTTGCACGATTTATCTTTTGGGGCCTAGAGACTATCAACTTTCCCCCTATGAAATTTCACTGAATTTTTCCAAGGAAAGGTCAAATTTTTGGGTACAGATCACTATTTGCAATGTGTCCTAGATATTTTTGCTTGAAATTTTAAGGGCTATATTTGATGGTCTCACACTCCCCAAAGCCAAATCCATAGGTTGTTATAATTTTTCTAAGTTAGACTAAAGGTGGTTTCACTTTGAAATCTCTATATAAATGCCCCCCATTTTTCCATTCTTTCATAACAAGAAAAACAACAAGAAGGAAAAGGGAAACCAAGAAATGAAGTTAATCCTCAAGATCTTAAAGACATTATTCTTCCTCTTCATCAAGCATTGTGGAAAACTACAACATTCATCATTCAAGAATTTGGTTTCATGATTTCCTATTATTATTTTTTGTGGATTTCAAGCTATTTCATTACCACTTGTGATAATATCCTAATAAGCATTGTATCATCAAGGTATAAGGTGACTTATATTTCAAATATAGCTTCTATTTCATCTCTCCTATGCAATTTCAATTTATTTTCAAGGTTGACTCCTCAACAAGAGTTTCACCAAGGCAAAACATGTTTCCCAACCTTTCTTCCCATTTTTATGTGTGCAAGAATACCTATTACAAAACTACCATTTAGGATCTAGACAATATAGGAATAGTTGCAGATTCCTTGAAAGTTTAATTCAAATGTGTCAGGAATGTTTTGACTTGTCCCTAGGTACAGATCGAGTTTCACCCCGTCCCTTCCATTTTTAGTTGAAATTTGGTAGGGAGTCATTTCACAACCTTCAGGTCTCAGATCCATGATTTTAACTCATTATGTGACTCTGACTATTAGAAATTCAAGTTTGAAAGTTCACTTTTTCTATTTCATTTTCAATGCATTCAAACCCTTCTCCGTCCTCTTTCATATCATTTTTCTCAATTGATTTAGATCATATCTATGATTACTTAGTATCTTTCATATTAATGGAATTCTTTCTATCTCAATCATAAACAACAAAGGAATCAAAACCCCTCAAGAATAGATACTACATCGGCATCTTCCAAGCATTGTTAATAATATTTTTCTTGGGGAGGTTTTATATTCCAATGTGTAATGTGAATGGGTAAAAAGAGCCCTTTTACATGATCCCCATTTTATATTATACATTCTTGTGAGCCTAACTTATGTTATTTATTCCTTTTGAATTTGGTAGTTACATCTTCCTTGCATGAAATTTCCACTTTGATGAAGTGTCTATATTTACTTTATATGTGTTGCATGCATTACATTGTTTCATTTTTATCTATTTAGATCTAATTATATTCATTTGAACTTCTCTCATAGATCCATTTTTATTTTTGCATTTCATTTTCATATTTGCAAGTTTAAAAACATAAAGAAAAAAATATAAAATACTTCATTTCATGTATTATTTAGTAATCATTGTATTTCATCATTTCATTTCTTGTTTATGCATTAATGAAAAAGACAAAAATAAAATTTCATGTTATTCCATGCATGTTTTCCTTTTAGATTAGTCTTATAATACACATATTTTCTCAATGTGATAGTGGCTTAGCCTCCCTTTTATCACTTTATCCCTCTCCTAAGGATCCCCCTCTGCATGAGGCCATATCGATGCAAGAAGATGTTTTTAACCCTTCTTTCAATAATATCTTTCTTTGGGGAGAAGTGTTGAAGATAGATGTTAACTCTTCTCTTGATATGTGCTTCCCCCATGATAATACCTTGATCAAATTTGATAATTCCCCTTGTGATACCTTTCCTTCTATCCATTTCCATGATTTCCCCTTTAGGAATGAAGCTTTGATGAATTATGATTATACTTCTTAAATTTGCAATGATCTTCCTATTTGGGATGAACCAATAAATAATGATGTTGACTAGTCTCTCCCTCATGAAGAAATCATGATAAATAATGATATTACAAGTTAACATTTCTTCTACTCCCTCTAAATATGACACACTCATGATTGATGTTGTTCCTTCTCCTAAGACATACCCCCTTCATGAGGATATTTTAGAGCAAGAGGATGACATTATCAATACCTTTCTTAATATCACCTTACCTTCATTTGACATTCCTTTTAGAGATGAAGCATTGATGGAAGTCATTAATCCTTGTTCTAAGCATTTTCCTACTCATGTATATACCTTAGAACAAGAAAATAATATCATTACTAATTTCCTTAATGATCTCCCTTCTAGTGATGAACCCATGAACAATCACAAGCTTGATCAAGTTAATTTTTTCAATGTTTTGGGTAGTGAAAATACTAAGGCAGTTATCCATCTTCATTAAGATACCCCTCAAACTCAAAATAAACTAGTCATTGTGGTGAAAGGTTCTCAACAACTTGGCTATAATGTGGTTTCTCAAAAGTATAACATGAGAAATAATTGACAACCTACAAGTTCAAATGTTCCTCCTTTTTATCCTTCTTAACCATTTCTTCCCTCTACACCCCATCTTTGTCAAAAACTTGGAAAGGAGTATGATTTAGAAGAACAACTTCTTACTACTCATTCCAAGATATCTCTTTGGGAGATTCTTCAAACTTCACCTACATATCATGAAGCATTACAAAAAGAATTGAGAAATGTGATTGTCCCACCTCCTGGACAAGACAATATAACTTCCATCCTGAAATACATGAATGCGACTAATTAAAAAGCTCAAATTTTTTTTTCTCAAGATGAGTTTCCTTTTAAAGAAATCCAAGATCAACATGATTCTTTCATGGTTTTTGTCCTTATCAATGGTAGCCTTATTTAAATAACTTTATTTAATAATGGCTCAATACTTAATATTTGTAGCATTGACTTGTTACACAAGATAAATAAGTATATTTCATCAATCAAACATGATTATACTTATATCTATAGCTTTAACAATGTTTCTAAACAAACCTTGGGTATTATTACTTTGCATGTTAAGGTGGGTCTTTTTATTTTTCCCACACTTATTCTTGTCATGCCTAGCACTCTTAAATATAATATTATCTTAGGATGACTGTGGCTATATGTTATGCATGTTATTCCTCCAACACTTCATCACAAAGTGAATTTCATCTATAAAAACACCATGTATACCCTTTTTGTTAATGATAGGGTCCAAAATTGCTTACGAAATGAATTTGATTCTCCTTCTATTCCTATGCCATTTTTAAAAAAATACATCTTATTCTTCTACAAGTGTCATTCACATGATGATTGGGGTACTTAAAAGGTTGAATAAATGAGAGGGGTGGTGAATTAGTTATTCCCACACAACTTATAAATTTTTTTCTCTATTATTCAACTCACAAAAAATAGTACATTAACCATTGTAGATTTGTTAGTTAAGCACATCAAAATCCCACATAAAATGTAAGCATTAAGAATACAGAAACATTGAATCAAAGAACGCCAAGATTTTTGTGGAAAGCTAAATTGGCAAAAACCACGGAGAAGATAGTTCTCATGAAATGTAAAACACCTATAAAGGTGAAATTAGTATGGTGATTTTTACAAAGGATCACTACCAATTATCCTCACTGTAAGTAGGCTCACTACCAATACAATAAGGTTCACTACTAATATACTAAGGCTCACTTCCAATAAGGTTCATAGCAAGAAAATATGAAAAGAGATAGAATCCATCACTGAGATCAACACAATGCTACACACAAATAGATATCTCCTACAAATAGATTTCCAATCACTTTGCATATCAACATGCATGAGTCTTATTAGATATGGATATTGATCCAAATATAGATATTGACCCAGATAAACAAAAAATCAAAATAGGTCACACCAAGACACTCCCATGGTGGTAAGGAATAAAATGAGGACCACCTCAATCATTACAATTTGTCTTTCTCAAGTCAACATGCCACACCATCCCTAAAGAACTTGATTCCAATAGATATGATTAACACATTACACAAACATAGTTGGACCAAAAACTATAAAGGATATGCATCTAAATAGGATTGATCTAATCAAGCACATGTTGCATCCAATGAATAACACTCACTAAAACATGTCGATGACAACCTCAATCAAAATATACAAACTATTGATGCACATCAATTGATACACAATCGATATGCCAAACTAGTCGGTCCAACAACAACTGATACACCAAGAGGCTAGAATAAGGATATGTTGACATCAATGACAAAAGCATAGATAGATCACATAAACCTCAAATTTTAACAAAATCCCCCTTTATCATTGATGGTAACATTCATCAATAACAAAGAATAGAAACAAACTTCAACTGAAACATATAGACTATCAGTGCACATCAACCAATACGCCAAACTAGTCAGTTTCACAACAATTCATACACCAAGAGGCTGGAATAAGGATATGTTGACATTAATGATAAAATTAATGACAACAATATATATATATATATATATATATATATATATATATATATATATATATATATATATATATATATATATATATATATATATATATATATATATATATATATATATATATATATATATATATATATATATATATATATATATATATATATATATATATATATATATATATATATATATATATATATAATGTCAAACTCACATTTTAACAATCTCCCCCTTTATCATTGATGGCAACATTCATTAATAACAAAGCACAAAAAAGAAACTTCAACTTTTCTCCAACTTTATCCCCCTTTGAAAAGGGACCAACAAGCTCCCCCTTACTAAGATACTATTCTCCCCTAAAAGGAATATACCAATCACTAACCTAGAAAAAAATTAAATGAAAAGAACTAGACCAATGCACACACTGGTGCATCTAGTGATCAGTAGGAAGGGGAGAAAAGCCCAGCTTCCTCTTGAGATACTGAAAATTATCCTTGCACAAAGGTTTGGTGAATATTTCTGATATTTGTTCCTTTATGGGTGCATACTCAAGCTTAACTACACCTTCCTCAACCTTCTCTTTGATAAATTGATATCTGATGTCAATATGTTTTTTTAGCAATGCATTACTAGATTCTTTGAAATACTTATAGCATAATTATTATCACACATAATAGGAATTGGTTTATCAAAACTAATTTTCCTATATCCTCAAAAGTATTATTCATCCATAAACTTTATTACAACATTAGGATGTTGATATATATTTTGATTCAGTAGTAGATAGTGTTAGAAAATCCTACTTCTTGCTCAACCAAGCAACTAATCGAGAGCCAAGAAAGAATGTTTTTCTATTGGTACTCCTTTTGTTATCCAAAAAACATTCCCAATCTACATCTATATATGTCATCAGTGAAAAATTTGACTCTCTCATATACCATCTTCTCATATCTTTTGTTCCTTTCAAATATCTAAAAATCCTCTTTACTGTCATAACATATGATTCTTTCAGTTCTTGCTAAAATTTGGTTGTCAAACATACTGCATACATGAATCTAGTCTGGTAGTACTAAGGTACAACAATCCTCCAATCATTGATTTATACTAAGTTGCATCCTCTTTAGGTGAATCATCCTCCTTAGTCAACTTACAACTGGAAAAAATGGGAGTATATACAGGTTTTGAATTTTCTAAGCCAAACTTCTCCAATGACTCCTTCACATACTTGGATTGAGAAATTAAAATGCCTTTGTCATAATGACTTACTTGCAATCCAAGAAAGAAATTCAATTCACCAATCATTTAAATTTAAAATTCATTCTCCATTTCTTTAGCAACCTTCTTTCATAGATCATCTTTGCCTCCAAAGATGATATCATCACATACGCAACAATAATCAAAATTTTGTCTAAAAGTATCTTTAAGTATAGATTGTTGTCTACCCAGCCTTTCTTGAATCCTTGAATGATTAGATATTTACCTAGTTTTCCATATCAGTCCCTAAGTTCTTTCTTAAATCCATATAGTGTCTATTGGTACTCTCAAAATTTGAGAATACCATGTCAAGATTTGGCTAAGGCACAAGAAAATGAGCTCCTACGCACTATTTGGAGGAGCCCAATTTGAGAGATGATAATTTGATACCTAATGAGTGTTATGAGAAAATGTACTTAGTGACATGTCCTAATCCTATAATAAATCCTAATAATCCATTTCAGCCCCTTACAATCAATTTTGATAAGCATTTGATATACCTAGTTGGAGAGGGTTTGTACAAATATGCATATTGCACTTTCCAAAAAAATTCAAGTAGCCTATTTTAAATGCCTTCATTTCACACCCAAATGGATTTCATGACAAAATGGTTGTTGATATATATTGTAGGCATGAAAAATAACCTTTATCTCCATTTTCATACCCTAGTCAATCCATTTGACCAATTTGGAAATCTCAAAGCAAATGCAGATTATTCAAATTTACTGATTGTGCAATGTTATAGCTACTAGAAGGCAAATTTCAAGGATTAATAACTTTTGATCTGATGAATTCCATATGAAACTAGTTGTTGATCCATATTTATGGTATATTAATTTACCTATGTGCAAGATTTCAGCCTCTCAAGACCCCATCTAATATTTTTATTAGAATCATTTTAAATACAAACTATTATGTTTTTAACATGTTATGTTGCAAGTAAAATGAAACTAGCAACTATAGGAATTAATATCTCTCACCTAGTGCATCATCAAGAGGAACCACTATGCAAGGTGATTATATGCATACCAGACTATGTATCAACCAATTGCTACGAGTCTGCAATATATTTTGTTGCACAATGAAGTTGCTCAAGAGGCATTTCATGGATCTAGGTGTTGGAAAATAATTTTTTTTAGTTGAACCTGTATACACCTAAAAATGGTCACCTAGACTATTAGCCCCTTGCTAGCATTTTTGCTAAAATCATCAATTGCTTGCTCTTGATCAAATCCTAGCTCTATCATTTATTCGATTATTTTCTATGGGCTAACCATCTTATCCTAAGTTTTTATTTATTTAAAAGGAATATTTCCTCCCCTTTTAAATAAATAAAAGCCCCCACTTTTCCTCTTATCCTAAGTTGCACAAATAAAGCATTATTCTTATTTTATAAAAAGGGAAAAAGCACTTTTTGTCTCATATGGACACAAAAGTCAACTCCTATTTTCTCATTGGAGGATATTTGTGCACAAGGATTGATCCCTCTTCAAGCTCCACCGTTGATTAAATCTTTTGCCTCTTAATCTCCATGGTCCATTCCTTCTCATTTCTTATAAAAGGAGAGCTCTCTTCTTCATTCTAGATCCCCAACTTTTTATGCTAACTTTATGCTGCAGGATTTCTAGGTCACTTTGGAGCTTTTGAAGATTTGGAGCATTCTTAGCATCTACATCTCATTCTTGCATTCTTAGCTTAGCTTCATATTTATGATTTCTTAGATTAGCTTCATTTCTATGCTCTAGATTAGCTCACATAGATTAATTAGCTTGGGTTGTAACACTTGCATATTTCCTTTCATAGCTTAGCTTGCATTTCCATTTCTAGCATAGCATTGCATTGCATTTTCATTATTGATTCTTGAGGATATTTGCATCCTTGCCCTTGTCTTCATTGAATCTCCCATTGCATGGTTTACTAGCAAGGTTATAGGCTAAATAGCTCTAGCTGAGAGCATTCTTAAAAACCCTTGCACTCCATGCCTAGGGAGCTATGGATCGATTTGTCAGGGCTCATTCTTGAGTTTCCTTGCATGTAATGATCCATAGAAGTGCACCATTTTAGTGTGTATAAAACCCACCTGAGGACCGAATTGCCTCATCAAGATGCACATTACTCAATATGGATATTAATACTATATTATCTAAAATCATTCTAATGATTTAAATAATGACAACATATGAAGATTAGGGACATAAGGTTTCATTGGTAAAGTCATGACTTGTAAAAGATAGATAAGTACTGAATCCCAATCAATGTTTAATAATGTTTGATAAGATTATTAATTATATTTATAAATCCAAATAGTGGCAGGCTTTCATATTTTTATATCAAAAGGATATGATCATTTTAAATATTTTGTTCCTCACAAAAAAGCCAAAATACCTCATACACCCACGAAAGAAAGGACACAAGAATAAAAAGGTGGGCCCACCCTATGCCTTCTCTAAAGGAAGGGAGAGAATGTGTTTTCACCCGTGAAAAGGCAAGGAAGAAAAGGAGGTAAAAGAAGGAAATTCCCCTGCATGATTATTCAATGTTTCCTCATGCACTTGGCAGATTCTCAAGGAAATTTGTATCTACCCTAAGTTATTTTGGGAAATAATAATGGTACTTGAGGAAGCTAATTTCCATATCATGTTGTCAGTGATGGAGATTTTTATGGATTCCATGTTGTGGGAAATGCTCTAAAATTAATTTGGTAAGAATGCCTTGCAGATTGGTAGGATCATTGGATGCAACAATTTGAGGAGATGCATCAATAAAAAAAAATTGATATTGGTTTAGAAACTTTCAACAACTACAAAGAGTCATTTCAACCCTTGCAAGTGTCCTCTCTACCACTCGAGTAGAAAATGGAGCTTTTAAATAGAGTATTGATGTCGGTCACGACATATTAAAGGGAGATTTTCTAGTTAAAAGCATAAGCTAAGAACAAGAAAGGCATGTGAGATGATTTTAAGAGACCCTCTAAAATGTGATCTCATGAGCATCATGATTCCAAGAACCATAGGATATTCTTTATTGAAAGGGCTTTCAAACTTTGTGTTGAAAGGGCTTTTGAACATATGACCAAATCTGGAGGTGATATGATAATTATGTTCTCAAATAGTTCTTTGGCTCCATGAATATAGTGTATATGATTGTAATGTTGAAATGAATATGGACATGATGAATGCTAAGGATGGACATGATGGATATGTTGAAAAAACTCTGGAAGCTTCTGAGTGTCACGAACATTTTATTTTAAACTAGATACACAACCACTATCGGTGATCTTTGGCAACATTTTCCTTGCAAATGTGGTCTCATGGAACACCAACACAACTAGATGTGCACTAAATATGTTTTTTGAGTGGGTTTTGGGATCCTTCAATAGATGTTTGTAAATAGAGTATGGGGCATTTATCAAAATAGAATGGCTAAAGATTTGGGGGCTTTTGTCAAGTATGAAGAATAAGGATTTTATTTTGCTTTGATGTGTGTAACTATAAAATGTGACACAGAGTATTGATATGTGTGCAAAAGGTGAATCATTAACAAAGCATTCTGCACATATATTTGTTGGACTAACCAGCAATGTCTCCCTTCGGGATTCGCAACATGGTTTAATAGCCTCCTATGCCTTCTATAAGTCTAGTGGTTGTATCAAGCATTAATAGGTTGAGCTTTTGGTGCAACGACAACCAATTTTGTAACAAGTGGTATCAAAGCTTGGTCACAGGTTTGAATCCCCTGGGGTGATGTTGAGGGGGGGATTGTTGGACTAACTGTCAACGTCTCCCTTCGGGATTCGTGACATAGTTTAACATCCTCTTGTGTTTTCTATAAGTCTAGTGGTTGTATCAGGCATTAACAGGTTGATCTTTTGGTGCAACAAAAACCACACTTGTAACAATATTTTGTTTCAAATATATAGTATCAAATATTGAATAGTGGAAGAAAGGGAAGAATGGACACGGTGAACAAAGTTCAAAGATAAAAATAGAGGTGAATTGCAAATGAATTTTATATTATAAGGGATAAATTATTCTATTCAAAAGAAGACATATGTGTACACTATTTATTTATGAAAATGCTTGGAAAAATAAAATTGCACAGGAAGAATATTTTTCACCAGAAGGGGTAAAACGTTTTCACTGAGTTTGTTGGGCAAATGAGTATGATGTAAAAAAAAAAGAAAGAGGCAAATAATTTTACCAAAATGATTTGTCTTACCCATAAGGATGTCATAATTGATAAATATGATTTCACTTAATGTAATATATATCTTTACAAGAAAAGGCATATCAATTCAAAGACAAAAATAAGGAAAATAGAGAGGCTAAAAAGTGCAGAAATTAAATGTTTTCAAGTAAGGCAGAAGTGTATTCACGAAAATACCAAGTGGGATAAAAATTAAAAGTGCAGATGTAATCCAAAATAGATGTCACTTTCAATTGCATGTAGTGTGTGAGGAGAAGCACAAAATATCTTTTTAGTTATACATCAAAATGATGGCTACATACGGTGACACCACAAATGTGTGAAATGCAGATTAAGGAAAAGATTTCGAGTAAAGCCAAAAGGTGAATCTGTAGATTCCAAATGGGGAAAAGAAGCAAAAAGTTTTGAGAAGATCAATTGTGCAGAAGTTTTTATTTGATAGAGATGAAAGGTTATTTCTTGCAAGTGATCCCAGAGGAAGAAGGGGATACTTGTCATTAGTGGAGAAATTATGGAGTTCTTTCTTTTTCTATATATTCTTTTCTTCTCTTCATAGAAAGGGTTCTGAAATTTTCTTTTCCTCCAGGTTTGTAGATAGAATTTTGTATTTTTCTAGACTTTTGGGTTTCTTATGTAGATTGTAAGAGTTGGTTCTTGATGCATTAATAAACTAGTGTATTTTTAGTGTTATTTTCATGAGATTGTCTCCTTGTTCTGCACTCTTTATTATATAAATTTATTGCACGAAGGGTGCTTCAAATTTGTCATTACAGTATCCATGTTCTTGTGTTATTTTCTCATAGTTATATTCCAAGGAAAGAGTTAGAATTATTTGTTCAAATGATAGTAATTTTGAGTATATAGCAAGGATTTTTAAGAAGAATTTGGACTGGTTAATATCAAACATTAACTTGCTTTAAGTCTATTAGCTAAATTTTATTTGTTGATACTCTCTCTCTCTCTCTCTCTCTCATAGCTTCATATCTGACCCAATTGTTTTGGATTGGCACCAGTCTATTGAAGGGCCTGAGGAATTATTAGACTATATTCATACCCAAAATAAGTTTACTTTATTGGATTGTTTTTAGAAGTGCGTTTGAGTTTTTTTTACTCTCATTTGTATTTAAAATGTATAAACCATAATAGAGCCAATTTTGGAAGTATTATTCATGAGTTCTGGTATGATTTCTTAGAGTTATCTATGTAAGTGTAATGTTAGTTTTTGTTAGTAGAGTGTTACAAAGGGGGTACCCACATGGGTTTTATAGATCCCAAAGTGTAGAATATTTTAGTCCTATGACTTTTTCTTATTAATTGGCCAACTGATTCAAGATACCCAGTGAAAAGAGAAGGCTAACCTTTAGGTCAATTAGAGTAACCAATAGTGCCTTTTTCAACCTGTAAACTGCATCAAGATCAGATTCTGATCTAAACCCTTCTAGTTTCTCAATGTACACTTCTTCCTTCAATTCTCAATTTCACAATGTAGACTTGACATCCATCTAATAAACCTTGAATCTTTTGAACGTTATAAATGCCAAGACATCCTAATATTCTTCATCTAAGCAATAGGGGCATAAGTTTCTTCAAATTCAATATCTTCAATTTGTGAGTAACCCTTGCATACCATTCTCATCTTATTCCTCACAACATTTCCATTCTCTTATAGCTTATTTAGGTAAACCTATTTTGTACCTATCACATTCTTGTCCATCATTATGGACACCAATTCTTAGGTTTGATTCTTCTCTATCAGACTGAGTTATTCCTTCATTGCATTAATCCAACTCTTCTTACTACAAGCATTTGTTATAGATTTAGGTTCAACCTCTAATAACTTAAACATATAAAAACATGATCTTGAGATGCTTTTCTTTTGGTAACAACTCCTATGTTCTTATATCTAATGATTTGATTGTTTGGATGATTCTTTTGTACATACCTTGGTTTCATAGATGTAAATGTTGGTGCTAGTTGAGTATCTTCTTCTTCTTTCTTTTCCTCTTTTATTTTGTCCTATGTATCAGATTGATACTCAATGTGTTGCTCAAGGACCTTCTAAAATTATTCATCAACCTTCACATTTTCATTTTCCACAATTTTGTTCAGACTCTTGTTGTAGCACTCATACGCTTTTATTCTTGTAGAATAACCCAGAAATATTCCTTCATCTTCTCTGCTATCAAACTTCCCAATATTGTCTTCATCTTTTTTAATGTAACACTTACTACCAAATATTTCAAAGTAATTAACTATAGGTTCTCTTTCATGCCATAACTCATATGAATTCTTCCCATATTTCTTTTGGTATAGAAATTTTCCAAGTGTATACATAGTCGTATGTACTGCTTCTCTCTAATATATTTCGGGTAGACTTGCATCCTTCAACATAGTTCTCATTGCTTCCTTAATTGTATGATCCAGTCTTTCCATAACTCCATTTTGTTGGGGTGTTTTTGCTACTAAAAACTATTTCTTAATACCATACTTTTCACAAAAAAAATTGAGAAGTGTTAGATTTAAACTCTCAACCTTTGTCAACTCTCAAACACTTAATGTTTCTTCCATACTCAATCTCAACTCTAGCATTAAATATCATGAACTTCTCAAATGCCTCATTTTTATATCTAATAAAAGAAACCCATGCCATCCTTGAATAATCATCAATAAAAAGTATAAAGTACATTTCACCTTTAAAA
The DNA here is from genome assembly GCA_027943335.1 of Chamaecyparis obtusa. Classification (NCBI taxonomy): domain Eukaryota; kingdom Viridiplantae; phylum Streptophyta; class Pinopsida; order Cupressales; family Cupressaceae; genus Chamaecyparis; species Chamaecyparis obtusa. Next base: position 3,298,339 of record BSBK01006215.1, read on the forward strand.
ATCCTTATTCTAGTAGGACTACAAAGATCGGTGTGCACAATCTCTAGTACACCGGTAGATGAATAGTCTTTTTCCTTGAATGATTCTCTTCTTTATTTCCCTTCTTGACAACCGTTACAGATAATAGTTTTTTATTTGTGCAGTCTAGGTAGATCTCTCACTATACAAGATGAGATTATTCTCACTAGGTTATCAAAGTTTATGTGACAAATCCTCTGATGTCAAAGCCAACTTTCATCAATCTAAGATAGTAAACAACTTCCTTTTAATGCTCCTTCTAGTTGGTACATGTTCCTATTCTTTTCTTAATTTTAATTTGGTCTCCTGATCTTTTCTTGATTTTACAACCTTCATTCTTGAAAATGGCATCATATCCATTTTCACACATCTATCCAACACTCAACAAATTGTGATACAAACCCTTCACGTAATAAACATTGTTAGTGTTATTCTTTCCATCAAAACTAATAGATCCTTTACCAATAATGTAAGTTGCTTTGTCATCACAAAATCTAACAAGATCACCATCATACTTTCTAAGTGACACAAATTTACTTTTATTTTTGGTCATATGATGAGAACAACCACTATCAATCAACCATTCATTTTTCTTTCTTCTTACATAAAAATTAGTTTCAACATCATCAACTTTAGCACATATGTTAGTAATATCAATTTTAGATTTCTCATCTTCTTCAGCATAAAGAAAACAATCTTCTATCTCTAATTCACCATATGAGATACTAGCATCTTCATTCACATAGTAAGCCTTCTTATTGAACTTCTTAAACTTCTATCTAGGACCTTTGTTTGGACATCTAGTAACCAAATGACCAATTTTACCACATCTAAAATATTTTAGAGGTAACGTGCCTTTATACTTTGTAGTACCTTTCTTCAATCTCCCTGCAAATTTTTCTTCAAAATCATCTTCATCATCGCCATCAGGATCATCATCTGATTTTGTTGCTTTGATTTTTTTTTCTAGATCTTCTCTTATCTCTTCCAAAATTTCTTAACTCAAATGATCTCATGGTACCAATAAGATTTATTTGATAAACTTCTTTGGATCATACACCTCTTCAATTGTCAATATCTTATTACTATAGAAGTTTAGTAATGTCATCAAGATCTTCTCCATAAATTATTCATCATTAATAGTGCCTACTTGGTTTTGACTTCATTCACAAAATTCTCACCCCTCTGGAAATAGATTTGGATATCTTCATCATCTTCCATTCTAATATTATCATAATGTATCTTAGTTATAAGCTTCTTAGATAACTTAACTCTATCATTTCCCTCATAGATCTCTTTCGACTTTTCCCAAACTTCATAAGTTGCCTTCAAAGAAATAACTTTTTATAATTCAGTCTTTGATAAAGCACTAGTAATAGCATACCTTCCCTTTTCATTTTCCTCATATGCCTTGATTTCATCCTGAGTGTTAAGCCCATTCTGAGGAAATATATACTTTGTCTCCACATGCTTCTAGATCTAGTAACCAACTAATACCAAGTATCATTTCATGTGATCTTTCCATGAACTATAATTTGATCCACCAAACAAAGGGATAGTCAATTTGTGCACCATCATATCTACCTCAAGTAGTTAAGCTCTTCATTGAGGAGCCAAGTTCTAATACTAATTGTTTAAAAGGCTGAATAACTAAGAGGGAGGGTGAATCAGTTATTATCACACAGCTTACAAAAGTTTTTCTCTGTCGGTTAACTCACAAACAACAATATTCAACTCACAAACAATAGTATTACCAATTTTATATTTTTCAGTTAAGCACATCAAACATCCACATAAAATGTAAGAATTAAGAACACAAAGACACCGACACAGAGAACAAAAGGATTTATGTGGAAACCCAAATTTGGAAAAAAATATGGAGAAGTTAATTCTCATGAAATATAAAACACCTATTAAGGTGACACTAATATGGTGATTTTTACAAATTCTCACTATAGTTATGATCATTGTCGATATACTAAGGCTCACTACCAATACAATAAGGCGCATAGTCAGAAAATATGAAAAGAGTTAGAATCCACTATTGAGATCAACACACTACTACATATGAACATGAATCTCCTACAAATAGATTTTCCATCATTTCGTATATCACCACGCATGAGTCTTATTGAATACGGATATTGATCCAAATACATATATTGACCCAAATACTCAAACAACTGAACTCCTCACTCATATTTATATAGTATGACGAGATCCACCAGGTTGGAAAGACAATTTGAAATAGGTCACACCAAGACACTCCCATTGTGGTAAGGAATGAAATGAGGAACACTTCTGTAGTGCCCACCCATATTTTACTTTTCAGTTATTTTTCCAAACTCTTTTAGGCCACCTTTATGTGTGTGTTGATTATTCAGTGATATTTGGATTATTAATTTGATTAATTATGAACCCTTGGATAATATGTTATATCATGTGTTTACAGTTAGATGAATATGGTTATTATCATGTCAATTTAAATGCTTATGATGATGTATATGTTATGGTTATTTCATGATGGTAATCTATATGTTAGGATGTTATTTACATTATGATTTTACTAACCCCATACTTGCATGTGTATGGTAGGCATGTATATTTTATATTTTATTTGATGTGCTTGGTGTGGTTGAGGGACAGATTTGTAGTTACTTGCTTGCAAGATCTACATGATCGGCCAATCCCTTCCCTTGTTTGTTATATATTTATACATGTATGTACATGCTCATCTTTTATGCAAGATTTTAGGTAGAAGGCATCGACTTCCCTGAATTGTCAAGATGAGTGTGCCCTGTCACAATATCTCAAATGGTAAGAGAGAGGAGATAGCATACAGTTCCAATCCCAACCCAATCCATTTATTATCCTAAATTAAGCGACAAGTTTCTGATTGAGTTTCCTATCTGAATTCGTCAAGGTGACGTGGATTCGTTAACCCTTTCCCTTAGTATGAATTTGGTATTTTTGGTTTAGTCAGTTATTTCTCATGTTCTCATGTTATGTGGTTAGTGTAATTTTATGTTATTATGATTAAGTAATTTAAGGGTTTGATTATGTGAATAAATAATTAAATCTAATTAAATATAGAAATATTAATATCAGGGTATTTAATTAATGAGAATTAAATTAAATACATATTTAATTAAAAATTCTATTTGTGGGAATAAAAGATTAAATTAATTATTAAATCTAATGTTAGAATTAAAATCATAATTAATGAATTGATATTTAATTATCAATTTCATAATTATTAATATGTTGGAAAATAATAATTATTAATAAATAATTAAAATACAATTTAAGTTGCACATTCAGTTTAATAAAATTGAATTAGGGATTTAAGTTTAAAGTCAAGTTAAGAATTGATAATTAATAAGTGCATATTTTATTTTAATTGTAATTAGCCATGCATCATAATTTGATAAAAAAAAAGGTGAGTGAGTTGAGTTCTATTTTCTAATTAAGAGTTGCATGTTGATTTCTTTTTCCTGATTTGGAGTTGCATGTTGAGTTCTTTTGGGGGGATTTTCATTATTAGGAATTCTTTTAGCCATTATTCACAACACGGGTTTGGAGGAGGCTAGATTTTGGAGAGAAATTGTTTGGATTGTTTGAAGGGTTATTTTCAAAGCTTAGGAGTAATTTGAAATTTGTGATTCTTCAATTTGGTCATTGTTGTTTTCAGATCTTCTCATGGATTTTTCAAGTAGGGTTTGAAGAACCCATGTTAATTTCCTTTCAAAAAGATTGTTTGCATTGCATCTAGAATGCTTGTTGAATGTTTGTTTTTGTTATTGCTTGATTTTCAATTATTTGGTTTGAATTGGGTATTAAAAACCTTTTGTGGAAAATTTCCAAAATCTAGAATGTTTTATAAATTAAAATTTTAGAAAATTATGTGTTGAAACCATAGGTTGTTCTTAGCAAATTTTGCATGTTTTGGTTTTAGAAAATCATATTTTGATTTGGATTTAAGGAAAATTTTCATTTTAGATGTTCTGTGTAAACCCTGGAAAATTTGGTTGAAAAACAATAGGAAGATCAATAGATTTGTTCAGTTAGGGTTGTTTGGAAAATCATAGAAAACCATAGAAATTAAATTTTAAAAAAAAGAGACAAATTTTAAATTAGTTTGGTCCTTTGTATTCCTTTGGAGAATTAATTTCCCTAATTATGAGAAATTAAATTATTAAATCAATTTGTGTAATAATTTGCAATTAAAAAAAAAAAAGAAGAGAATTTCTATGTTTTCATATATATATATATATATATATATATATATATATATATATATATATATATATATATATATATATATATATATATATATATATATATATATAATCCTTTTAAAGATGGTGGGTGGGGCCACCACCCCCCACCCAACCAGCGACACCCCCAAAGGGATGTCGCGACAGCCTTCAGTTGTCGGTGGCTCCCAAGGGAGGCAGCGACAATCTTGGGCTGACAGTAGTTCCCAAGGAGGGGTCGCGGGATTGAGAGCTGCGAGACCCCCTCCTTCAAAAAAAAAACTTGTATTTATTTTCTAATTTTTTTTATTAATTATTATAATTTATATTAAGTGTTATATATTATTTAATATTAATTTGTAATAGTATTTTATTAATTAAATTATTATTAATATTAATGTATTTAATTAATATTAATTAAATATTGATGTAATTAATTAGTGTTATTAATGTTTGTTTAAAAGTATATTTATTTTGGTTGTATAAGTATTTGAATGGGATATGTTTTATTTATTTTATTTTAAAATCAATTGGGAATTTACTTGGGAAAAGAGGTTTTCTTTAAATAATTGATTTTTTTAATTGATGGTCTTTTATCTAAATCTTGATTAGTAGATTTTGTTTACTTAGGGGTTTTAGTTGACTTTTTTGGGGGGAATGTTTACTAGAGGCTCGGGATGTATTTTTTGTTGATGTTATGTGTGTTCTATATAGGCTTGTGATGGTTATGGTCTCGATTATTTTACCCAACCATGTTTATGTAAACTCATGGTTTTGTGAACTCTTTAAGAGAATGTATTATGATGTTTTGGATTGAAAATCAGTATTTTGTTCTAGTGGAATTTTATCGAATTGAACTTGATTAGCATGCTTTATGTGATTTATGAGATCTATTTGTGATTTGTGAGCCTAGGTAGGAAAACTAAGTGTATAGGTGGGGAGTGGCTTGCAATAGGTGTTGAGGCCCGTAAGTGGTTTCCAAGATAACTTATTGCAAGTGACTTAATAAAGTGATAACTAAATGACATTGAGAGTTTAAAATGAATTAATAAGATAATGTGTGCCTCATCCATGGCTGAGTACTTGATTGAGGTCTTGATTAGATGGGAGTGGGAAGATACTTACTGCCTGTGTGGACTGGATATGACATAGTTGGTACCTCATTTGTATGAGAGGATTACTCATACCCCCATAGAGTCACTAGAGCATTGGGGTCTGGAAAGACTACTAAGATAACCTTAGATTTGGCTGACATGATGACACTTTCCCATATGCATCTTAGGTTTCCTACATGTGTTGGTTTCCTCTGGTTGAGTATGTTTTATCTAGATATCCTATTATACCTTTTGAGTTAGAAATCTTTTAGAATCCCTTTCTTAGTTTGTATTGTGTTGATTCGCAATGTTTGATATATGAGTGGGGTCTATTTTTATCTCCTTAGCATAGTGGGAGTGGACCATTTAGGTTCTACAAGGTCAAGTGGTAGTAATTCTCTTACCATTTGAGATTCTAACATTCATGTACTAGTGTTAGATGATCCTTTTAGTAGTTGTACCTTCTTGTTCATCATTGTTGGAGATGTATTCTTCTCTTTCTCATATCATGTTCTTGTATCATTATATGAGTTATATTTAGAGATATCATATTGTACTTTGTGTTAATTCTGTTACATACCTTGTGGCATGTGAAAAGGATGTCTTTCATTATGGATACCTTGTGGTATCAATTGTATCTGGATTTTCATGTATATGATGTTGTACTTATTTACATTATGTGGAGACTTTGTATGTTTGTTACATTAAGTGGTTTAATTAATATTTACGTAATCTTTGTCAAGTAACCCTTGAGATTTGTAATCTATGTGTTGATTTATACTTGTATGTTTGAGTTGTAATTATATTTTATTGCTTCCACATCATTAAAAATTGTTGTTGTTTCTAAACTCTTAAGAAAAAAAATATTTTGTAAACTTAGTAGCATGTTTAGGTTAATTTCTCATGGGTTCCCTGGTAGGGCATTACAACTTCAATCATTACAACACGCCTCACTCAAGCCAAAATGCTACACCATCTCCAAAGCACTCAGTTCTAATGGATATAATTATCACGTTACACACACATAGCTAGGACCAAAAAATACGAAGGATACACATCCAAATAGGATCGATCTGATCAACCACATGTCATATCCAATGAAGAACACTCGCACAAACCTGTCGATGACAACCTCAACCGAAACATATAGACTATAAGTTCACATCAATCGATACACAAAACCAATCAGTTTTACAAAAATTGATAAATCAAGAGGCTAGAATAAGGATATGTTGACTCAATGACAACATTGATGACAATGGCATAGATAGATCACATCAAACTCACATTCTAACATGGAGGTCATTAGACTTTACACCATCTTTTTCATGTGAATACAAACTTTCTAATTTCAAAGTGAGCCCCTTAATAGGATCTAGTGTGTCATTTTTCCAACCTAATTATCAAAACAATTCAACCCACAATCTCAAATATGGTTTTGGATGTACACGAAAAAGCATTGAGACTAGTGAGAAACCCATCGAAGTATTTGGTTTTGGATCTCCTCCTTTGGAAACATCATTTCCTTTATCATCTAACATTTCTTGCATGTCTAGATGTAATCAAGATATAATTTTACCTAACCTTCTTCATGCCAATTTGATTACTCGACCTAAAAGAAAAAAGAAGAATAGTCAAAATCTTGTGAATCTCCCTTTCTACATGTATGTCTGATATCATAACCACTCTATTGATGAATGTCAAGCCTTGCATTAAAAAATTCAACAAGTCATTAATAATAATATATCATTCACATAACATGTTTCAATGAGTTATTTTTCAACCATGATTACTTTGAATGACATTTAAGTTCTTATTATGTTGCTCCACACTATGTGACATTGTTAGCCTGTACTTTGGGGAGCTCATTGCCATGCATGGTGTGATCATAATTTTCAAGTAGCATAATAGGTCCTCTTTCTCCTTATCATTATCTCCACACTTGGGGGTCCAATGGTATTATTTCAATATCTCTCATCCTATCTAAGGATTCACTTTTCCCTTGGTTACGTGACATTTATCTATTATGTGATATCCCATATTACATAGAAATGTTGGTTTACATTAAGGATTCTCTTTTATACAAGAGATATGCATCCTTGATCCTAACCTTTTCATTGTTCATAATTGGGTTTCCATGGTAAACAAATCTATTACATTGGGGGATAAAAGCATTGTTGGCAAGTTGACTATACTAGGGTATATGACTAAGATTAGTGTTGTCATTATGGCAACAAAGTCATATGGAGTTTTGGTGTCAGCGCACTTACTTAGAAGATCAAAATTTGGCTAAGTATGAAAGACAAAGCAGTCAATGAAGCACCTGATGAACAGAGCATCAGCGTACGTGCGTATGATCGAGTTTTAGTATGCACCCTTGAAGATAAGCTTTTGAGTATGTAATCATGCTAAGTCTAAGAACGCATGATTAGATGAATTAGTATGAAGAAGTTACAACAAGTTGAAGTGACATAGTCAATAAGCGACAGAACATAATAGAGCATGCAGTCGACAGACAATATTTTGATTAGAGGTTATTATTTTGTTTTGTAAAGGCTATGTGCCTATTGTATTTATGTTATAAACTTGTTAATATCATTGTATGTAAACATGCATGAGCCAATTCATTTGGAAGCGTTGTATGTAATAGGTTATAGGCCGACTTAGTAAATATTTTTGGTTGCACCTATATAAGACATGCACTTTTATATTAGAGGATGAGATCGACATAAAAGATGTAATAGAAGAGTGGAAGTATGAGAAGTAAATGTTAAGAGCAGTAAGAATATTATAGAGCTTTACAAGAGGTTAAAGCATCAACGCACAAAAGGAACTAATCAAACAAGCAATGTCATAGTAGCAATTCACCATTGTAGATATAGTGTGTATCTGATATCCAGGAGGTTGTAGCCTTCCTTATTGAGCAATGAGCTCTGGCAGTGAGCCTTCCACCCCTAACATGGTTTGTTACTTTAATACTCCTAATAGTGTCTGACCCTTGACAAGGTCATTGTACTCAAGCATTGTAATGACTGCTCCTAATAGGGAAAAGGACCATTATTAGGTTCATAATACACAAGTACCATTATTAGTGGGTATTAATTACCATTGGGGTTTTTCCTTTGGCCAAGGTTTCCCCATAATCATATCTAGTGTTAAGTGTTATGGTTGAATGCTTATTTGCTTTGATATTCATTTCAGTATATAAGTAATTGAGTTAAGTTTCAAGAAGCAAAAAAAACATTAATATTATAGAACACTGATTCACCCCCCCCCCCCCTCTCAGTATTCCCATTCCTAACAATTGGTATCAGATCTTTGGTCCTCTAAAGATAAGTTTAACCACTTGAGGATATCATGGATACAGGAGAAGTGAAACATCTAAAGAAGAATCTTGAAGTAGCTCTTGAAGATCTTGACAAATCTGAAAAAGAAATTGAAGAACTGAAATTTAAGGTCAGTGGCGCACAAGTATTCATCAAGAAACTTAGAAAATACTTGAAGGATTGTTTAAACAATGATTTGGGAAAAATGGTCAAAAATTTGAATGAAGAAAACATGTCTCTAAAGGATTAGATTGAAGAGTTGGATGAAAAATTATTCAACAATCAGGAAGACTATAAAGAGAAGATCAAAGAGAACAAATAGTTGGATGAAGAACTTAGGGAAGCAAACATGAAAATCTTGGAGTTAGAAAACATCAAGAAAAAGGTGAAATCTGAATTGACTGAAGCAAAGAATCATATTGACAAATTGCACATAAGTAAGGATCTAATAGAGTCATAGTTGTATGCACAAAGATTAAAGGAGATACCACTGGTATTGGAATCAATGAAGCACAAAATCAAATCAATGATATGCGAGAAATAATGAAAGCACCAAAAGAATCTACAGAAGCTAAGAAGACTGGAAATCGTACTGAAGCTAAAGCTGAGCCATCTAAGGATGAATGCAAGCCAGTAAATTGAACTTTTTATGCTTGTAACAAGCATGGACATATAGCAAGAGATTATAAAGAGGTAAGACCTTTCAATGGTTATTGTTATTCATGCAATAAGTTTGGTCATAGAGATATGAATTGTAGATCAAATCAAAGAAATTAGACTCGGCAAATTAGAGAAATCAACCACAGTAGAATGTTAGAAGTCCTCAAAATATTACATGTCAGATATACAATTATAATGGTCATACAACTAGACAATGCAGTATGGTAACTCACATCAATGCGCTGAGGAATATAAGGCCTCCAGTCATTTGTCACTCTCGTAACAAGGTTGGACACATCTCAAAGTTTTGCAAATCACAAGTGCAAAGACAAGAAAGACCTAATAAGTCACGAGGATCAATTTTGGATGAATCTGGAGAATTCAAGTTTGTGAAAGCTACAGAAGATGCGAACAAGATTTGGATTAAAGTAAAGCAAGAAAATGTTGATGACTATGTAGTGGATGCATCTGTAATGGATGCACCTTCTACTTCTAGATGAATGACCCTCATGGTCATAGGGGGAGCTAGATTAGCTCTAGACCCCTGTGCAGCTGGTATACTCACTCTCAGAGTATGCGCCTTGGGTTATAGTTGTTTGGACACTAGTTGATGCTATATGAAAGATTGCATAGCCTGATTGATAGCAGAAACAAAGTTTGGAATTCTCTATTGCATTATGCGTTATGGCGACAAGCATTAATTGCATAAAGTTGTTTTAATAGTCACCGAAGATCCATTATCCACACATTTGCATTCGATATCAAGCCTTTCGAGAGCACAGGAGATCAACCAGTTAGTGTTGGAAGATTGCAGTTGGTTTATCAACAAAGAAGTGTGAAATTTTTTGTCGAACCCTAGTTCGATCACGACGGTTTAGAAACCCTTTGGAAATGTATTTGAGAGATTGATCAAGTAAGCAATGTCCACTCTAGTTGTGTTTGATGTTACTAAAAGGAAGAGATACATTTTCAAGAAGCATCCCTTTAAGTCTGTCCTAGATGACCTAGAAGGGGCATTCTCTAGAACTCCGATGGGAGTTATGCACATAGAAGACATACGCACATACATATATTACAAGAAGGAACCTGTAGGATTGGATAGGATTAGTTCGCACTTAGATTTAATGATGAAACTAGACATGACATTCATGGATGAGTTTGCACACCTTACAAATCACTCGATTATTGAGTATGTGATGGCATATGAGTTCTATGAGTTTGAATGGATCAAAATCCTACTAAGCAGAATTCATGATGACCTATTTTGGATAGGAGAAGTTCCAGTTTGCATCACTTCAGATCTCATTCATGAGATGACAGGACTATCCAAGACAAGTGCCATTCTTCCTACTGGTAAGGATGTCAGGAAACAAGTTGAGCAAGCTTGTAAGTCCCGTAGTGATAAGTGCAGCATGACTATTGAGCTGATTAAGGAGAAGGACATAAAGCTAATGGCTATGATTCTATGTTATAAGTTCTGGCATGCAAACAGAGTCAATAGTGTGTCCATGGCAACAATTCTGGGAGCTATCAAAATTGTAAGGGAAAATGGAGAGTTCAACCTGTGTAAGATCTTGCATGCACAATTGATGGATAATGTAAGGGATATTAAGCATGATAAGAGAAAAGTATTCATATTTGGGTCAATAATCATTTATATGTACTTCCATATTATTGGCAAAGTATCAAATCTTTATCCTGACAGGAATCTACCCACAATGCCACAAATTTAATTCAAGGCATCATTTGAGAGCACCTTGAAAGATTTCATGGACTTAGAAATAAAGACATTCAAAATCAAAATGCAAAGAAGGTATAGGATACCTGAGATTATTATGGAGAAGTAAATGGATAGCATTTATTTCATGGTAGAGACAGATATCATATGCATGGAAGTTGTAGAGCCTATAACCAAGTGGATTCATCCACTTGGTTCTGAAGTGGAGGAACATATTTTGGAAGATTATGCACAAGTCCTCTTTTCAGTGCCTAAGGATCCCAATGAACCAAGATGGGGTACTTATGAGGAGAAAAAAATACAAGTAGATTCAGTCTTTTACAGTGCTACAACAAGAAATGAAAGCATCTAAAATCACGTCAGACATACTAAAAATTCATGGTGTCACACAAGCATACCTGGATAAAGCTAGGGAAGCCAAGATTTCAATGCAACTTGAGAGTGCACCCTCTTCTAAAGTAAAAATAGAGAAGACTGATGATCCTAAGGAGAAGAAGAAAAAGATAGAAGAAAACACTCTTGCACCCACACCTACTATTGATCTGGAGTCCACTCCACCTCCTGAGCCTAGTAAGATGCCTAAGAGGAAGTAGCAGACTGGTGCAAGCCACCCATCATCAAGGATAACAAGAAGCAAAGGTAGAAACACTCAAGCACCTCCTGAGGTAGGATTCAGACAGAATCTTGAAGTGTTGAGAACTAGAGTGGTAGATGAAGGGAGAATTGATCAAATTGCTAAGTTTTATGACAAATATCATGAGATTGATAAATTAGAAATCCATAGTATGATTATCAAGCACGTGATTAAGTTCAAGAAGACAGTTCTAGAACTCAAAATAGTCATTCCAGATAATGTTTGGAACATTCTAGATTCTTTGAAGAGACAAGCCATAGAAGAAGATTTCAGAATAAGGGAAAAGACTTTAGATGGTAACTTTCATGTATATTTAGTTGAAGAGAAAACATTGTTGTTGGATTTAGTAAAGCCTCACCTAAGAAGCAAGCTGAGAACTTTGTGGATTATGAATAAGGAATATGATTTGGTTGCAAAGGAAATAGAGAAGGTGTTTGAGAGAGTGTTCTTGGAAAGACACATGTATCCTCCTACTGTGCCTGCAAACCAAGCACCCTAAGAGCCAGCAAAAGAAGCTAAGATCCCTAATGCACCTATGACAGGTCCACAAGATTCTGCACCCAAAGTGACAGCTCCCATAGAAGAAATGGAGTTTGTGCACATGCTTGAAGCAAAAGATGACACTATCATAATTGATAATGTTGAAATATCAATGGCAGCTACAAATAAGGAATTAGCTAAGTTTGAGGAAGCATTTGTAAGCACTGAGGAAGTAGAGATTCTATGTGCTGATGAATCTCCTAAGCAGTAAGAAGAAGTGCAAATCGAAGATTTGACTAGATAGGAAGAAGAAAAGGAAGATGAACCTGCAGATGAGCCTTTTGTTCAAATACTAGTAAAGTTAAAGAGTGAAGTTATAGACAACACACTCCTTACCCCTAAGACCTCAATGTCATTTTTGTCAAGTTTGACACCTGATACAACAAGTTTAGACTCAAGGGGAGAAGAGGATTTGATGAAAATAAGTGTGTTAGCAATGGAAAAAGCAAAAGAGAAACAAGTAATGAGGAATACATTATTTTTTGAATTAGTAAGCATATTGAACATCCTACTGCCTGAGGACAAGAAATTAATAAAAGTTCATTCGGTGGATGATGTAAGCAGCATCCTATTAAGTTTTAAAGAAAATTTCTCAAGCCTTGAAGAAGCAGCATCTAAGATTACAGAAGAGAAATATCTTAAGAAGAGGCTGAATGAATTGATATGTTATTTTGTGCTTGAACTCAATTCCCTTAAGTCTAGTCAAGCTATGTTAAAATAGATAGCAACAAAAGGAAGAAAAATAATTATTGATTGTATGAACAAAGACAAACTCACTTCAGACCTTACCAAGAAGATTCAAGACGCTGAATCCCTAATGGCAGTTGTGAGAAAATCAGTAGAAGAGCCCTCCCAAGATATCAACATGTGTAATAATGTCTATAAAGGTCAAATAGATAAGATTGAAAAGACATAGAAAGACATAGTTAAGATAAGGGCTAGGCAAGCACAGTTAAGGCATCCACTTGTGCCTTCATTGGATGTACTCAATCAGAATATCAAGGAGATAGATGCCACTATTGTGACATATGAGCAAGACTCGTGTACAAAGTTAGAAAAGATGGAGAAATTAACTTATGCATTATGCGCCCATCTCCAGACAGTAGATGCACTTAAGGTATTTTGGCAGCAAGAGATCCAAAACCTCAAGATTGCATACCCAGATGTACTCTTAGTGTAAGTACTTGAGTTTCATTTTTTGAGCACCTTTTTCATTAATGCCAAAGGGGGAGTAGAGTAATATGGAGTAGGAGAATGTTAGAGTAATATGGAGTAGTAGAAGGGAGATATAAGATAGAGTATATGATGTACAGAAAAGGATAAGGATATATGTTAGAAAGTTTTTTGGTAAAGATGTAGTTTAGCAACTTCGGCATATTCCTTTGTCACCATTAATGACAAAGGGGGAGATTGTTGGCAAGTTGACTATACTAGTGTATATGACTAAGATTAGTTTTTTTCATTATGGCAACAAAGTCATATGGAGTTTTGGTGTCAGTGCACTTACTTAGAAGATCTTAATTTGGCTAAGTATGAAAGACAAAGCAGTCAATGAAGCACCTGATGAATAGAGCATCAACACACGTGTGTATGATCGAGTTTTGGTATGTGCCCTTGAAGATAATATTTTGAGTATGTAATCATGCTAAGTCTAAGAACGCATGATCATATGAGTTAGTATGAAGAAGTTACAGTGAGTTGAAGTGACACAATCAGTAAGCGGTAGAACAGAATAGAGCATGCAGTCGACAGACAGTATTTTGATTAGCGGTTAATATTTTGTTTTGTAAAGGCTATGCACCTATGGTATTTATGTTATAGACTTGTTAATATCATTGTATGTAAACATGCTTGAGCCAATTCATTTGGAAGCATTGTATGTAATACGTTATAGGCCGACTTAGTAAATAGTTTTGGTTGTGCCTATATATAAGACATGCGCTTTTGTATTAGAGGATGAGATGGACATAGAAGATGTAATAGAAGAGAAAAAGTATGCGAAGTATATGTTAAGAGCAGTAAGAATGTAATAGAGCTTTATAAGAGGTTAAAGAATCAGCGCACAAAATGAATTGACCAGACAAGTAGTGTCATAGTAATAGTTCACCACTGTAGATATAGTGTGTATTTGATATCCAAGAGGTTGTAGCCTTCCTTATTGAGCAATGAGCTCTGGCAGTGAGCCTTCCACCCCTAACAGGGTTTGTTACTTCAAGACTCCTAATAGGGTCTGACCCTTGACAAGGTCATTTTACTAAAGCATTTTAATAACTACTCCTAATAGGGCAAAGGAACATTAACAAGTTCATAATACACAAGTACAATTATTAGTGGGTATTAATTCCCATCGGGGTTTTTCCTTTGGCCAAGGTTTCTCTGTAATCATATTTGGTGTTATGTGTTATGGTTGAATGCTTATTTTCTTTGATATTCATTTTAGTATATAATTAATTAAGTTAAGTTTCAAGAAGCAGAAAAACATTAATATTATAGAACACTGATTAACCCCCCCCTCTCATGTTCTCATTCCTAAAAATCATGTCATCCTTCCTCAAGAATCCCTTTACCTAGCAATATGCAAGGTGTAAATTATTCCCTTCTTATTTGCATCTCTTTTCAGCATCCTACAAAAGGATCCCTTTTAACTCTTCTTTCATGGTATCTCTTTGTATTCATCTCTTCATTGGCCTTATAGGAGTTGTGACCTCTTTTTATTGGACAATGTTTTGCTTACATGATACCTCCTTTGCATTAAAGTTGCTTTATTTTTTTTCTCTTTTCCTTAAGATTCCAAAATAAACCTCATTTTCCATCTTAAGGGAGGGGGCATAAAATGCCTCCTTATTACAAATATGATGTTTACTTTAAGCATTTTATGAAGATAACACTAGCATAATAAAACTTGCTAGGGCCATATCACTCTCCTTTTTACATTTTTAGTATATTCCCTCTGATATAATTATTTCCTTGGTTATCCTTAGGATTATTTGAACTAGCCTAACATAACTTGCTATCCCATCTGACCTCTTTCCAAGTTGGTTAACAAGCATAAAACACCTCTCTAGACCATTCAACCTGTAATGCCCACCCTAGTATCTTGATATTTTGGATTGACGGGATTATTACATTGAGTATTATGGATTCTATGTTTTGTTTATTTTGATTAGATGATGAGACATTTTGAGTATATGTTTGATAATAATACTATTTTATGAAAGTTAGTAAATGAATTAAAGTATTAGCATGAAATTTTATTTATATACATGATTATATTGTTTATGTAGATGGATCATTTATTGTTTTACATTATGGAGTTATGATTATTTTGGAGCTAACCATACTAATCCAATTATGTTTTGATATTGATATTGTTTGATATGCTTGTGGGATGAGGGGAGGCAGTCATAGTCACTTCTACAGGAGATCCACATGATGTCACATTGTCCCTACTTGTCTACCATTGTTTATCTCTCTCTCTCTCTCTCTCTCTCTCTCTCTCTCTCTCTCTCTCTCTCTCTCTCTCTCTCTCTCTCTCTCTCTCTCTCTCTCTCTCTCTCTGTGTGTGTGTGTGTGTGTGTGTGTTTTGGTGTATATGTTTTTCTTGACTTGATGATATAGGCCGTAGGTACCATGCATCGACTTCACCTGTTTACATAGGTCTGAGCATACCTTCAAATCCTCAAACATTGTTGTGTGGAGATATTTCCAAGATACTCTCAAGGAACCCTTGTTGACTAAGGTTCTTATTTAGGAAGTCACCTTAATTGGGGGTTTGGGCAGTATAATTTTTTTTATTTTTTTGAGATTTATGTTTTAGATTATGTTTATGTTGTTCCTTTATGTGTGTTATGTATTATTCTTCTCAATCTTTTAGATAAATATAATTTGGATGTATTAGATTATGTGGTTTAATTTATTATATATGTGTATGTATTTATGGGTGCACACATATATACCTACGTGTATATAAATATATATAGATATGTGTTTTGTATTTGTGAATGTATTTTTATTATTGTAGAATAGATAATATAATTATAGAATAAAAATAAAATGAATAAGAGTAATAAATCACTTATTTAGTAAAACTAGCTTGCCTAGGAGTTTTGATCCCGAGACCTCCTAGGAGTTGGGCTAGTTAGTTTACCGGCTATATGAGTTACTTGGGAATTCTATTTACCTTTAACATAATTATTGTCTTGGAAAAGCAAAACAAATTAATTAAAAATAAAACCTTTAATTAAGGTTCACGATAATTTATAGGAATTGTTTTAAATTTTGGGAACCAACTATAGTAGTTGGAGTAGTTTCTTCTCGTAAAGAAAATCTTCCAACCATATGGTTGGCTATTTGTATTATGGAAAATTGATAATTTTGGGATTAGCAAAAAATTGGATAGATTTGGGGTTTCAGGAAGGAAAGTTGAGAGAAGAAATTTTAGATTAAAGGATATAGTTTGGGGTTAGGAGAATCTCTATGAGGAAGGAGGTATTTTCTCTCATAAGGAGTTAGAAGTGTTTTCCCAAAAGGAAAACCATCACCCTAAAGCTTGGAAGAAAGGTGTTGGTTTATACGGGAAGATGAGGATTGCTCAATATTAAAAGGGTTTTCTCCATAGGACCACAAGTAGGATTTGAAACTAGGAAGAATATTTAAATGTCTGCAAATGTGTGTGTGGGTGTGTGTAATGTCCCCATTTTTTCAAGCTCTTGGGATTAGCCTATCATGTAACCCTCATAGGCTAATGAGGATGGATAGAGGGTCTCTTTCAGTGGGCATCTACTTCAGGATTCAGTATGCTTTGGTTTGGCTTTCATTTGGTGTCATTCGAACTTCATTTGTTGTAGTTTTGCTACGTTACCTATTTATAGTAAGCCTGATGTTGTTCGAGAAGGACCCTTTCTATTTTTTGAAAGTGGATTTGGTCACACGGGGAAATAATAGGTGTGACTCTTGTTTCAGACATAATATTAAAAGGATAATTATTTGGGGAGTTATTATTATTTTGGTGGCCAAATTATTATTAAATCATTAAATGGAATATTATAAAGTTATAATTTAACTTTATAGTTTCACTTAAGTTTAGGGTTGAGTCATCATGGGAAGGGGCCATTTATTTAATTAATTCATGGAAGCCTAATCCAAGGTATTAATTTAAATTATTGGAGTAAATGAATTATTAAAAGGAAAAGTATATCTATTTATCCCACATTGGTAAGAATTGTGTTTGAGCTCTCACAAGAAAGAATAAAAAGGGACTTGAGAGCTAATTCTCAAATACCTTATGTCATTTGATTAAATATTGAAAAGTGTTCTTGGAGGAGAATTTTAAAATTCTTGAAGAAAGCAAGGGTTTCATTGAGTTTGGTCTTCAGATTTTGGAGAGAACTCTTGGATTTTTATGGGATTCGAACTTTTCTTGGAGGGCTGCATTTTCCTTCAAGAGTCTCTTATGCTTTGAGTTGGTTGTTATATTAGTGAATTGTAAATATGAACTATTCTCAGCATTCATTGTGAAGATTGTACGACAAGTTTAAGAGAAGTTTCATTCATATTTTAGAAGCTGCATTTCAAATCAGGAGTGTTGTGTTTCAAATTCTGGGCAAGTTTCTTGTTATTTAAGTGTTGTGTTTTTTGTGGAAGACACTTGTGTTGACATTCAGAATTCTAGGGAGCTAGCACATGTTTAATAGGGTTGTACTGTTATCCTTCAAGCTGCGTAAGGGATTTGAGGAAGGCTGCAATACATATTAAAGAGACACGTTGCATATCATGGAGGCTATGTTTTGGTTACAAATTGTCATTTACAGACAAGCGTGATTTCATCTTAGCAAGTAGTTGTATTAAATAAAGGTGTCTTTCATAATGATTACCTTATTTATGATTCTTGCAATTATTAAATCAAATATTGTGAGCATCTGAATTATAAATCGCTATTGTTCATATTGCTTATGTTGAGAAATTTAGTGCAATATTATCTCTGATTTTTAATTGAAAAATTGCAAATAAGTTATAAATATTTTTGATCTCTGTTAAATTGTAATTAAATTTGAGAAAAGAGCTAGTTTGCAAAAGAGAGCCAGTTGGGCTCATCGCAATGATATCAGATCTTTGATCTTGCCATCCTAGAGGTTATGAGGGCTTAGCTATGGCAAATAGGTTTGTGCCTGGTATGCATTATGTCTGTAGGGGTAGAACTTCACCCCCACCAGAGGGTAGTAAACAAGGAAAGCAGTTGAATAGCATGGTTAATCTCAAGAAGCAAACAAATGCCATGATGGAAACTATGGAAAAGCTTAGACAAAATTAGGAAAGGATGAGTGCTTTGCTTTCAAATCTGTCAACCATAGACAATGTGGCAAGGTATATGGTTTTCATTTTTAAAAGGTCTTCCTCATGGAGAAAACAAGAAGAGAACTGGGAGGATTGTATAGGTGTAGCTTCCACAACCAGTAACCATCAAGTAGTGGAGCCTTTTCTCAATGAGGCAGTTACTAGTCCCTATACGCGTGATGCTAGAGGCTCTTCCCAAGAGCATGTGGTTATGAGAGACTTTCTTGAGGACATATGTATTAAATCTCATCATTTCCATATGACAAGAGCTCATGATCATGAGAATGTTGATGACATGATAGCCACCATTGATTGCAGCCCTACATCAACTAGTAGTAATGAAATTACTAACGATACAGGTTCTAATTTTTATGACAGCAGTCCTATGTTTGAACCTATTGATGTTGTTGATGACAGGGCAAGTGTAGAGGATGTTATGGATATCACTATGGGTTTTGACTCACATGATGAGAGTGTTAGTTTTTAGGATTGCATGCTAAATGCGAGTTCTTCTAATTTGGATTTCTATGATAGCAGTGAGTCACGTTGGTAGTGGCATGTGATATCAGAGGTTTTATAGGTTGGTGATATTGGCATTGATGATGTGGACACTAGTGATGTTATCTATGAGGATGATTCATGTTGTAGCAAGTCTGGTTTATCATATCAGATGTTGGGTGATGACTCAGAGTGGTTATCAGATGATGATAGGTCCCAAGATCATAATTTACAGGGACTTATTATAGATAGGGAGGATTTACAGAGGCATGACTCAATTCAGATAGAGTCGGTTACTCATCATGTCTCTCACAGCTTACAAATACCTAGCTTAGACTAGCATATGGGATCAGTTCACTTTGTGAACAATCCTTTATTTGATATGGATGTCACTATGACTTGTGACAACCCACTATTTGAGCTCAGTGATGATCCCTTTTAGGTGTTGTATGATGATGATGGTGATGTTTGGGATCCTATTAGTGCACCTGGTTATCAAGAATATGTTACAAGGGTCTAGTCAAGCCTAGTGGAGCAGTTTACAGGGGTATACATAGTGAGGAGTGCTTATAGTTTCACTTTTGATCTTCACATTCGAGACATCTGCCAATTGCAGAGTTCTTTAGTGCATCCATTTGATGATTGGTATGATGGTTTAGTTGGCATGAAGACTGGGGGGAAGTCCAGTCTATTGGTTGAGTTACTCTTGTGTGAGTTACTCTCAGTTGAGTTTCTCCTGTGTGGTGATCCTATTGCAGCATCTTTAGTTTGGGTGTTGAGTTCGGTATCTCAGATGTTGTTGTTGATACTTTTAATGCTGATGATTTCTTTATAAGATTTTTTTGATGATAGGGACATTACAAATGACCATCCTTGGGATCCAAGTGGGTGGTGATGTTGCTTTGTTTTTCCTGATTGCTTGAGGACAAGCAATTTTAGGAAGGGAGGATTGTAATGTCCCCATTTTTTTAGGCTCTTTGGATTAGCCTATCATGTGACCCTCATAGGCTAATGAGGATGGATAGAGGGTCTCTTTTAGTGGGCATCTACTTTAGGATTCAGTATGCTTTCATTTGGCTTTCGTTTGGCATCATTTAGACTTCATTCACTATAGTTTTACGACATTTACTATTTATAGTAAGCCTGATGTTGTTTGAGAAGGACCCTTTCTAGTTTTTGAAAGTGCATTTGGTCACATAAGGAAATAATAGGTGTGACTATTGTTTCAGACAACATATTAAAAGGATAAGTATTTTGGGAGTTATTATTATTTTGGTGGCCAAATTATTATTAAATCATTAAATGGCTTATTATAAAGTTATAATTTAAATTTATAATTTCACTTAAGTTGAGGGTTGAGTCATCATGGGAAGGGGCCATTTATTTAATTAATTCATGGAAGCCTAATCCAAGGTATTAATTTAAAGTATTGGAGTAAATGAATTATTAAAAGGAAAAGTATATCTATTTATCCCACATTGGTAAGAATTGTGTTTGAGCTCTCACAAGAAAGAATAAAAAGGGACTTGAGAGCTCATTTTCAAATACCTTATGTCATTTGATTAAATATTGAAAAGTGTTCTTGGAGGAGAATTTCAAAATTCTTGAAGGAAGCAAGGGTTTCATTGATTTTGGTCTTCAGATTTTGGAGAGAACTCTTGGATTTTTATGGGATTCAAACTTTTCTTGGAGGGTTGCATTTTCCTTCAAGAGTCTCCTATGCTTTGAGCTAGTTGTTATATCGATGAATTTTCAGTGGGAACTATTCTCAGCATTCATTATGAAGATTGTACTGCAGGTTTAAGAGAAGTTTCATTCATATTTTGGAAGCTGTGTTTCAAATCAGGAGTGCTACGTTTCAAATTCTGGGCAAGTTTCTTGTTATTTAAGTGTTGTGTTTTGTGTGGAAGAGACTTGTGTTGACATTCAGAATTCCAGTGAGATAACACATGTTTAATAGGGATCCATTGTTATCATTCAAGTTGCATAAGGAGTTTGAGGAAGGTTGCAATACATATTAAAGAGACACACTACATATCATGGAGGCTATGTTTTGGTTATAGATTGTCATTTACAAACAAGCTTGATTTCATCTTAACAAGAAGTCGTATTAAATAAAGGTGCCTTTCATAATGATTACCTTGTTTATGATTCTTGCAATTATTGAATCAAATCTTGTGAGCATCTAAATTATAAATTGTTATTTTCCATATTGCTTATGTTGAGAAATTCAGTGGAATATTATCTCTGATTTTTAATTGAGAAATTGCAAATAAGTTATAAATATTTTGGATCTCTATTAAATTGCAATTAAATTTGAGAAAAGAGCTAGTTTGCAAAAGAGAGCTAGTCAGGTTCATCATTGTGTGTGTGTGTGTGTGTGTGTGTGTGTGTGTTTTAAAATATTATATTCATGTATCTGTATTATAGCTTTTATGCAATTAAGATGATTTATCAGGAAATAGATTTTGGAAGTGTGTTTGGGTGGAGTAATAAGGATAATATAAAATTATGGTGGAAAGTTGGTGGATTTTCTCTTTTATTTCTTACCTGGGATTATTTATTGATGGTATTATAGTTTTAAGGGAGTTAATTCCTCTATATATTTATGGTTTAGGAAGGTTTAAGAAGGATTAGGAAGTTTTGCAAGTAATTTTCCTTTTTTAAAATTTTATGCAATTTTCTATCTATGTTTTGTACATAGTATTAGTTTTTAATTAAATGGAGGGATATTGTGAGTTAGAGAGGGGATATAGATGTGATACTAGGAGAATTTAACTAGGTCTATCTTATAAAGCCTTCCCCAAACCCTCTTCATACTCTATATGGGTCGTAAAATCAATTTGGAAGCAATTCTAGGAGTTTTTAAGCAAGATCTCATACAAGTAAAGATGCATGGCCATGAATACTCACAATAACCTATGGGAGTACTCATATTAGCCTATGGGAATACTCATATGGGAATTAGGAGTCATAGAGTTCAATTTGGGCACTTCATGGTGTGGGTTTTGGTCTGCATATCTTAGTTTTTGGTCCCAATCCTTGTTTGCATCTTTTTATCTCTATGAATGTTCATTATATTGCATGAGGCTATCATAAAGGTGTAATTAATGTGTCTTGTGTTTGAAATAAATTTTTATTACTCTTATTTTTCATATGTTTAAGGTTAGGGCTCATCCTCAGGGTCTGAGTACACATAAGAGTTTCCTAAACCTGTGGAATAGATTACTTGAAGTGTTTTCATTTCCTTTATAGCATGTTTTGGGTAGGTAACTAGGTACCCTAGGTGAGCATCTCACATAGATTCTGAGGCCCAAAATGTATGCTAGGAGATCCTATGGGTGGGTTCTTAATCTAGTGATAATTATAAAATAAACTTGGGTGGGGGGTTTCTAAAAGATAATAAAAGATATGTAATGTTATAGTCCACATAGACCCGTTGGAGTGCCAGGACCATGGGTAACTTATAGGGTGGATCCTTAACATAAAATGGGACTTGCGTTACATGGTTTCCATGGTGAATCCCAATACACAAGTTGTGTGATGACACTCACCTAGATGGTATTCTAGAACCTTAACCTTTGTGTTCTAGCATGGTGTATTTTGTATGTTTTTACCCTTGCTCTTTTGGTATTTGAGTGAATGGTTTCATTTTCCTTAGATTTCCTTAGGCCTTGTGAGTACCTTGTTATATCTCCTAGCACAAGGAGTGGGAATTCACAAGTTCCACATGGTTGGGTGGCAAATATTTTTTGAGGTGTTGTTTTTGGTTTGTGTTTTGGCTTGGATTCAGGATTTGGATGGTGATGATGATTTCCACTTTTGTATAGTGCACTTATATCTATTGTAATAAAAAATGTAAAGATATATTGTAAGACTTTTGGGCAATTTGATGTAATTGTATTTGAAATTGAAAGAAAGAAGAAATGTAATTGGGAAGGGTGGTTTCAGGAATATAAAAAATGGAATGTTTATTGGTAACTTGGAATATTGTAATAAAGGTTTATAATTGTCTAATTTCTACCCTATTTCTCTTATGAATCTTGAAATGTAAATTGAAAAGTAAGGATTTCTAAATCGCAAAGTTTATTTATGTTTGGTAAGTACAAATGAATTATGTGTAGGATATGGTTAATTGGAAAAGCAACTAAAAATGAAGAGATAAATGTACTTAAGAAAATAAAAGAAGTAATATGTTATTTATTCCTACCTCTTTTCTAAAAGCTAAATGTTATGTAAAGTAGATAAGAAAATGAATTCATAAGTTTGTTAATTGAATCAGTGGTTTTAATATTAGTAACAAACGTTAAGGGAACCTTTAAGGAAATTTCCATATGTAGGATTATCAAATAAGTTCTTAGTAATGATATAAAAAAAATAAAAAAATTACTTTTCCTTGTACTTTACACCTTTTCCTTATGGGTTCTCTAGTGGGGATGTTACACAACCTCTCATTTACATTTTTTTTATGAGTTGACTAGAATGTGATAGAACATCAAATCTCTCTTTACACTCTCTTTTATGTGTGGAACTATCATAACATAATTTTCTAGATCATTTCCCCCTTATCTCTCTTTCTTATCTATCTCTCATGGATCACCTAGCACAACATAACTACCTAGCCTATGTCATCTATGATTATCTTATTCTCTCCTTCATGATTCCATAGATGAACACATTTTTCAATTTTATTGAATTGTGGAGTCTTATAGTATCTTTGATGTGTGCTCTTTTTCTTTTCAAGTGACCACTTATGTTTTTTCTATAGCTTTCTAAGCATGATGTTAACAGTTGAGACATTTATTTAGTGATGTCTCTTTAACTAGTTGACTTGGACTTTTAATAAGCTTTAGGATTTTACTTTTATTTTTTATATCCTTGCATATGGATGTACAAGTTTAAATCCTTGGTTTGGGGGCTTGTGTCCTTAAAATTAGTGATATTGTATCTCCTTTTAGTTTACCCATGATCTTTATCTTTCTCTCTCTTCTTGCTACTTTATCATGAGCATGAGGTGGAATTATACTCCCACTAAAGTGGGGGCTAAATTTATCATCCTAAAAATTAAGCACCCTTAATTAGGTACTCATTTTATCTCCATTTTAGTGTATATAGTTTTCCACGTTGATTTCACATTCTCCTAGTGCTTACTAGACCTTCAAATTAACATTATATTGACACAATTTCCTAAGAAATCAAGGTTAGCCCTTATTTCTATCTATACTCCTCTATTTTCTCCTCCAAATCAAATAATTTATTTCATCTCCTCACTATAAGATGGGTCTTACCTCATTTTAAAGTTTGAGGCATAATTTCCACATCAATTAATCTCATTTCTTTGCACAATTTATCTTTTGGGGTCTCGAGATTGTCTTTCTCCCCATGAAATTTTTCCATGAATAGGTTGACTTTGTGGGTACACGTCACCATTGGTGACATGTCCCTAACATTCTTGCTTGAAATTTTAAGGATGGGATTTTATGGTCTCACTCCCCAAAGCTACATCCATAGGTCATTATCATTTTTCTAAGTTAGTCTAAAGGAGGTTTCACTTTTAAATCTCTATATAAAGGCCCCCCTTTTTCCATTATTTCACAATAAGAACAACAACAATAATGATAAGGGATCCAACCAAGTAACCAAGTGATTAAGTGAAATATCAAGATCTTCAAGCCATTCTTCTTCCTCCTCCTCAAGCATTGTGGAAAACTACAAAATCCATCATTCAAGGCTTTGGTTTCATGATTTCCTATTTGGATTTTGTGGAGTTCAAGTTATTGCATTAACACTTGTCCATCAACATATAAGGTGAATTATGTTTCAGATCTAGCTTCTATTTCATATTTCCTTATGTAGTTTCCATTTATTTTCAAGGTTCATTCCTAAAGAGGAGTTTGACCAAGGAAACCCAATTTTTCCAACCTTTCTTCCCATTTTTTATGTGCATGAACAAGTTACAGAGCCATGATTTCATATATGGACAGTGCATGAATGAGAAAGTTTCATATGAAAGTGTTAGGATCAGATCAATTTTTTATCCATCCCAAGGTATAGATTGAGTTTCATCCCGTCCCTTCAATTTTTAGCTAAAATTTGGTAGGGAGTCAATTTACAACCTTCAAGTCTCAGATCTGTTATTGTAGCTCATTCTGAGACTCAGACAGTCAAAAATTTGAGTTTGAAAGTTCACCTTTTCTATTACATTTCTAGGTGCATTCAAATCCTTCTCCATTATCTTTTACATTAGTTTTCTCAATTGCTTTAGATAATATTTTTTCTTACTTAGTATATTTCATATTGATATCATTCTTTATATCTCAATCATAAGCAACAAAGGAATCAAAAACCCTCAAGCATAGATATTGCATTGGCATATTCCAAGTGGTGTTAACCATATTTATCTTGGGGTGGTTTTTATTCCAATGTGTAATATGAATTGGGTAAAATATCCCTTTTACATATCCTCATTTTATATTGTACAATATCATAAACATCACAGCATGTGGGATAAAATGGGCTCCCACAAGGGTTGAGCCCAAAATGTTGTCATTCTTATTTGAGCAGTGCTAATCATGGAGAAGTGTGCATTTCCTACATCAAACATGTTATTATAGTCCAACTAAGAAGATATGAATAATTCATGTAATGGTGGATCTTTTGATTCACTATTATAAACAACACACATTTCTTCAATGGGATTATAATGACTAAGATGATGTAGCCACCCTGTCATGGTTAATAGTGCCCTTGATAGGATATTCAAAATCATAATGATAAAATAATCAATAAAGGGATGCTTTTTACATGGTGATCATTTGAGATTAGAGTAAGACAATATAGATAATAATAACACTGCAATTAATGTCAAGGGACAACAATATAATAGTCATGAAGATATTACCAATTGAAGCAATAATGGAAAGAACATAAAACAACTATACACCAACATATCAAAACACTGAAAGGAATGATAGAGATAGAATGCAGAAAATAAACCACTATGATCATGAGATAACAATCATGGAACATAAAAACAATGACGATGATACGTAGTCATCAAACAAAGCATCAATAGTAGTAGACTATAATGAGATGATAGAACAAAATATCAAGGTGTCTAATCATTAAAGGGACTAAACATGTTCAAAGGCCAGTTACACTTCATCAAGATAGTAGTATCTATCAATATAACATCTAGATGCACAATAAATCACTAATTGTCATGAAAAAGCACCAATTAAAAGATAAAACATAGCTATAGAATAATATCAAAGCATTAGAGCAGTGATCAGATAAATACCTTGTCATTACAATAATGAAAGCTAAAAACATAGAGACAAGACAACAAAATACACTTAGAAGATAGAGCTACATGGCATAAATGAAATAGATATAGGCATAGATCTTGAAGTGAAAATCTATCAAAAAAGTAATTGTCAAGCAATGAAAAAATAATGCAATGTCTAAGTTTGATAGACAATGATTCTCAAGATGAAGCTCAATGGCTTGTGACGTTCAATAAGAACAATAACTGCTATGAAGTCATCATAAAATAATATAGAAAG